>APFE031459266.1:183142-200732 GCA_000404065.3 Pinus taeda | reverse complement strand
CCACTTCACCTACTTCACCTCCATCTTCAACCACCCCACCTCCATCAAACCCACAGTTCAACATGGTGAGCATGATCAAGCTACCCGTATTCAAAGGAGTAGGGAATGAGGATCCGAACCAGTTCTGGTTCATCGTAAGAGCAGTGTGGGAAGCCCAAGGAATCATAGATGACAACATTAAGAAGGCCATGTTGGTGAGCTTGCTCTAGGATCACTCACTGACCTAGTATATCAAGCACTTGAATTATCACCCAAATGAAGGAATAACAGAGATCCAGAATGCACTGAATAGAGAGTTTAGCTGGCCGAAATTAGAGACATAGTCAATCATCAGATTTAAGGAGATCGCGATGCTTCCAAGCAATACCCTAGGATCTAGATTAGAGCTTGAAGAGTATGATTTTCAAGGCTAATATGATGATAACAGATGCACAACACCGCGAATGGTTTGTGGCGTCTTTGACACCACACCTGAGGACGACACTGTCACAGCAGAATCTTTCAACCTAAGTCGAAGCACTGGAAATAGCGATGAGGTTGCATGAAACACCGATCCCTGATCCAGGATTGGGAGTCCAACAGATCCACGCATAACTGCAAAACCTATGCTTGGAGATGTAGAGTTTGAAGCAGGATAGGGTGCTGTGGCCAGAGGCGCGCGAAGAAGTGTGGTGCATAAAATGTGAAGGCCAGGGCCATGACAAGGATCACTGTACAGTATTCGCGAACTACTTGGTAGGAGTGGGACCAATGCTATTGGGACCAGAGGCATAAGCAGGGGCAAGTGCGGCACTCGCACTCTAGCACACGATCTGTTAGGTGGGAGGAAAGCACACGACAGACAACTGTCACCTATTGCAGAAGTATACACAGACTGTGCAGTAGCTGTTTTGTAATTTCTGTAGATCAGTGGGCCACAATGAGCGTACATGTCAGAGCTATGAGTTAATGATGGATCAGACCCCAACTTATTGAATACAGACAGAAACGTGAGCACTCAACCCAACAACAGGAATGGTGTGTGGTGCATTTCAAGGGTGAGGTTGAGGATGAGGAGGAATGGGGCTAGGAAGGGGCCACGAAAAACTAATCTGTTACAATTGCGGAGGACCAGGGCACTACGCTCGTGATTGTACCAACCCAACAAGAATATCTTGTTTGTACTGTGAGTAGTTTGATTATGAAATGGTAGATTGTCCAATGCTGATCGCATAGATGCATGAGAAGGGCGTACTATAGCCCACTCCGACCCAAAATATCCAACTGATAAAGTCTGAACTGCGTGAAGAAGACCCCAACATGAACATGGTGCTTAGAAGCAGTGCAACTACAAGAGAAGATAAGGGGAGCAACTTGAGGAAGATACATGGGTTCGCAAGGCTACTACAAAGGAACCTGAGTTTGACTTGGAACGTACAAGGGAGACATTTATGGAAGCTAAGAAGAGCTTCATGGAGGCCTCTACTTCAGGTAGTAAGGATCAAGAAGAGCCAGGAATGGATCCTTCTATGTTTACTACCTTTTTAGGGACATGCATGAAGCTTCTGCATGATAATAAGGAAGTTAAAGGATTACAAGAGCTGATTACTAGGTGCGCAGGGTCAGGTGAACTGCGCGTAGTCCTAAAACTGGGAAAGCATACATTACACACCAGGAGGGAAATGAGATTGATGACATAGATTGGTGAATATGAAATGGATAAGGTAATACTAGACTTGGGTTTAGAAACGAATATAATACCCACACAGACATAAGAATGCATGGGCAGGCCCGCATTGCAGTGGTCCCTGATTCAATTATGGATGCTGAACCAACAAAAGGTCTTTCCCATGGGGAGGTTGCGAGGGGTAACAGTGGATATCGAAGGTGCGAGAACGTAAAGGGACTTTGAGGTAATAGAGATTGTGGATGATAGTAACCCTTACCTCGCATTGCTAGGAATAGACTCAGCCACTGATATGATTAGAGTCATCAACTTGAAGAAGTGGAAGATGATATTTGAGAAAAATTCTCTACGCATAGTAGTTCCACTGGATCCAGCTGAAGGAGCCCGCTACACTGAACATGTACGTGATGATGACAATGATGATGAACTGGATTGCACTTACTAGATAACGGCGCAAGACCAGGATTGAGTGAATCCGATAGTGGACCGGAGAATCTCATGGGAGCGCGATAGTTCCTGTATTTTGGATTCAGATGAAGAAATAGAGTGCTAGCAAAATCGTTTGCACAAAGTAACAACACTGAATTGCAACATGATGATTAGATCACTGCGGCACATGACGAATGAAGCAAGGGAACTGCAAACATATGAAGGGGCAACCAGAGTGGGTGAATTATTAGAAAAATCTGAAAGTGCAGTACTGGAACAGCTGTAGTGCGGTGCGCTTGAACGGGCGTTGTGCACGACATTTGCACAATGGGGGAATATACATCAGAAGATGATGGGGAACTGGCGTGAAGGTAGAAGATAGATGCGCTTATGACCTAGAAGTCCCCAGTGACAAACATGAGTTGGGTAGCCAAGATGCAACAGTTTGCATGCCCACTTGTGTCGATGCATGTAGACGTGTGCTGTGCAAGCACCTCTCAGACTAGGGATTGAAAATCAGGGAAAGCAACGCATGCAACGAAAATTTCAGATCTGAGCCTTCACAAAGCTATGTGGAATCATGAACATAGTTTAGTAGACAAGATGAATTGATTGGGACCTGCGCGTGCCAGCGGTTCGATGGGCATATCGGACCATGAGTGGAAACTAGGGTGCGAAAATGGTTCCGATGATGACGAGCAAAGTCAAGACCATAGTTTAGGGAAAGAATCCTCACAAAATCACTCCCATAATTGCGACAACACGTGTGGACCAGAGCAAAGAGATTATGCAGCTGTGCGAGGACGAACATATGCAGATTCAAGAAGTCATTCAGCAAGGGAACATTGAGCTTCACGAACTCGAACAAGATCAGGTACGACTGAAGTAGAAAGGCATATTAATGTACGAGAATATCAGAGAATTGGAATCCAAAATCTCGCAAGCCTTACGCATCGCAAGTAGAACGGGGCCACGTATGGGGAACCCTACCATTGCAATAAAATATTGTCACTGTGAGCTTCTGGCTATATTACCATGGTTGTGACCATGCCTTATCAGGCGAAGAAACCAAGGAAGCACCCCACATAAGGAAGGATGCGAGGCACTGATTGGCTCAAGGGTAACTAATGAAGGCCTGCGAACTGGGTCAGCCAGTGACTGGAAGCCTCGCACCAGTAGTGCGACCACCTAACTATCCATAGGAAGCACAATCTTAGCACTCCAAATAGTTGGAAGAGACAGTGGGACTATAAAAGAGTCTGTATGGGAGCTACACGGCTCGGACATGGTGCATAAGATCAGTATGACATCCAGATCGTGTTCGCACATAAGAGACTACGCTGCCGTGCGGTTGGATGAAAAGTGACCATTGGTGTCACTGTTCATGACAAGATGTCCAATTTAAGGCAATGAGGAGTGGAGGACGGAAAATTAAGACATGGGGTCAGACCTAGATTTGAAATGATCTACTGCCAAGTGGCTAGCATAACAGAAACAGAACGAACAACTAGCTGTAGAAGTACGGGCGTCCCGGGAGGAAGCTAAGGCCGCTGGGGAAAAGGCAGTAGCAGTAGGGGCTACTATGATGCAGGAAGAAAGACGTCTGGACATAACCACAGAACAGGGGGCAGATGTGACAGCAGAAGGCGCGGACCCAAGCACTGCCTCGACACAATTGAAACAACTACGCAGGATAGAACAAACAGGGCCACGGAATAAGTCCAAGGCTTCCAAGTTGGATGGGGAACCTATTACACTAACCAAGGGTGACCTATAAGACATCAGTGACATAGTTCACGAAGTCACCAGGGAGGCGCTCCATGAGGCAATGACGGAGCAACAAAATGTGTTGGGGGAGCTCAGGGTGCAACTCCGAGAACTTCAAGTGTGGGCACCACAACAAACAACGGTAGATGGGGACATGAGTACATTAGCAACTAAGCAATTTCTATGGGCAAAAATGGAAAATACTGTTGCGCTACCAAAAGGAGCACTGAAAATGGCCAATATGGAGGACAGAGCCATGGTAAGCTGGCTCAAGGGACTTGGTTTAAACTTGGCAGCCTTACCGTGAGAAATATTATACTTGCTACATGATGGAGTGACGACAGAGCTCCATGCTAGGGAAGGACCCGCAGTCGAGGTACTCAATGAACAACAAATCAACATCGAGCAACTGAGCCTCCAATGTGATGAAGCAATAGCTCAGGCTCAACAGTTGGAGAAAATCATCGAGGAAGCATGTTGCCATGTCCCTAAACTAGAGATTGCAGTAGACTTACTAGTGGGTATTCGGATCCACAAACTGGCTAGTGGATTCTGCCAGGCACAGGAGGAAGCAACAAAGATCTAGATGGACCTCAACTTGGAGATCGTGGAGCTGAGGCTAAAAGCACAACGCTCTAAAAAATCAGAAGTCAAAGAGCAGTGGAACTGTGACATTCAATCAGGGTTGGAAGTAATAGAGCGCACCATATAGGACTGCACAAACCTATTAGATCAATCAATTTTCACCCTCACTTCTTGCAGGAAGACCCCATGCTACAACGGTTAGAGACAGAAGCGCGCGAATTGCACCAGGCCTATGATAATGTCCAGGGGACCGCACATATGGTCACCCTTACTTAGCTACTAGCCAAGATGAGGGAGGTCCAGGCTCTCAAGGCACAGGTGGACGCCACGCGTCAGAAAGAAGCAATGCTTAAAGAACGCATCCAACCTTGGCTCAAGGAAGCATTCACGGTCACAACCAAGATCGAGGGAAAGCTGGCACAGATGTAGGGCATATATGCACTTAGGTAGGGAATTACACCTCACAATGAAGCATTGAAGATACACGCACAACGGGTACAGAGGATAGAGGAAGAATGTGTTGTGGATGTAAGCGAAGCATAGAGATTGCTAGATGAACTTCGAACAAAGATCACCACACTAGCCGAGTGACTTTGGATGAGTCATGATGATTATGTTGGGGCCTGTTGGGTAGCAGATCCCCCCCAATAGTTGATTTTTGGGGCTTAAAGCCCAGTTTTGGGTCAATGAAATGTAAATACCCCGTAAAATGCAGGTGTAGAGCACAAGAGTCTAGGGTAGTCTGCCGTAAAATGTTGTAATTTAATATAGAATGTGTCAGCCTACCCATGGTCCGCGGACCATACAAATGTATAAATAGAGCAAGGCTCTAAGGGTAGAAAGTAGTTTTTAGTTTTTAGCTATGATCTTAAGTGATATGGGTTTTTGAGTGCGATATTTTCTTTGAGTCTATAAGTCCAAGACTTGGGTGGTAGTAGTAGAAAGGGGCTCTGCATTTGGGTGCATAGAGGCATGATTGGGTCTGTAGCTGTGTGCGTGGACCCCTGCAGTTGAGTGTGCAAGGTGGAGTTGGGGTTGTAATAGAACAAGAAGTTTAATAAAAGATAAGTTGATTCTAAAAGTATTGTATATCTGTGTGTTTATGCTTCTGTCATGTTCTTATGCATCTCTTTATAGTTTCTGGTTGCGCACACTAGTTATGAATATTGAATGATTGATAAGAGTGCTGGGCCCACAAAATTAAATCAGATCTATAATAACACAAAAAGGGTAAAGGATCCAAGACAACAACCCTTCGCACTCTTTACAAAGCTAAGCCAAGGTCAAACAATTGCGTGGAGCTATACTAGAGCGCTAGATCGGTTTGCGAACTTTCCAGACCTCATCAAGACATCCCTAGGTTGTAAAAACCTGGTTCCAGCACCCTCCCATACTACCTCGGGTGAGACCTCAGTCTGCGCTTTGTGGACTGTTGCTAAAAGGGCCAGTAGTTTCGGGATTTGTTTGGCTAACTCACTTATGAACCTGGGTTAGGCCCCAATAAGCCAACATATACTCGAGTGGATTTTGGTGCCTCTGAGGAGATTAGCTATAGAAGTCATCTATTACCATGAGAAACAAGCTTAGCAAGATTAGAGGACAGCCATAGGGTGTTAGAGCGAGGCCCAGTGAAGCCATTTTGTACAAAACACCCAAGTTTTGGGAACATTTTGATGTAAAAGACTGGAAGCACTATGTATATGTATATGACTAAAAAGAATGTGACTGATGCCAATCCAATACATAGGTTTCAAATGAATTATCTAATGCATTAGATTCTCTTGGAATGTGTTCATACGTAAGAAATTCAAACTGACATTCCAAAAGCCTTACTCTTAAAAAGTGACGCAAATAAAATTGGATTATGGATGTGATAATGATTGGTCAAATGCATAACTACCAGCTCAGAGTATAACCTGACCACTAAATTGGAAATGTCGATAGATATAGCTTCAATAAGGAGTTCAATGATTGACATATTCTCAACAATATTTTTGGTGGCATAACCAAGGAAGACCCCTCTTGAGATAGGAAGTTCCAACTCAGGTGTGTAAAGAGACCAAGAAACTGATCATTGTGCTATGTGTGCCAACTGTCACCATCGCATATCCAATGCATGCCAAGAATGAAATGGACATTTGCAAAAAATAAGACACGTGCATGATACAAATAACCATCAAAAGCCAAAAATATCCAAAAACACCAAAAGAAACAGAGCATACAAAGCACATGCTTAGTAGAGTACTAGGGAAAATATATTATGAGATAAAGCACATTATGAGGCTCTATGAGTGGGATCCCATCACAATCTTGAAGTTCATAGGATCCTTTAGAAAGAACATTAGTGGCAACATAGGGACCGACCCATAGTGGTTGAAGTGTTCCTGCCCCCAAGAGATCATGATTTTGATTGAAAAGTTGGACGAGATTGCCCTCTTGGTAAGAACAAGGCTTGACATGTTTATCATATTGAGATTTGAATCAACACTTGTGTGCTTTGAGAGCTAGTGAAACATCTTGATGAGTTTCATCCAAATGATTAAGTGAGAGAAAGTGCTCTTCTTCAGTTGTGGTATCACATAGGAGTTCAACGATGATTTTGAGGAATGGAATTTGACATTGAATAGGTAGAACTGCTTCAGGCTCTAAGAAAGTTGAAATGGTGTGAAGCATGTAACATCTTTTATTGATGCCTGATATGCCCAAAGTGTAGAATATAACATTTTATGCCATCATTTTTTTTGATTGCCTACTAGACAATGGATCATTGTCTCGAAGACGTTGTTAATGACTTTAGCCTGACCATTAGCCTGTGGGTAGTAGGAAGAAGAATGATCTTGGCAAAAGCCAAGCATAGAAGTTAAGTTAGACATCATGTGATTTTGAAAGTGTGAACCATGGTTTGTAAAAATTGTGTGGGGCTCGCTGAAGCAACATACGACCTGATTGAATAGGAATAAGGTGGTAGTTTCCCCACCATCCCAAAAAGTGGGAATGGCTTCAGTCCATTTCATAAAGTAGTCAATGACAACAACAATGTAACCATGATTATCAGAGGAAGTGGGATTGCAAGTGATGAAGTCTATTCTCCATTTAGAAAAGGGGTTGACAGAGACATTTGAGTGTATAGGGGCAGGGGGCCCACATATTTTCTTTGTATAGACTTGACAAGGAGGAAACTGCTAGACTGTAGTAATATAGTCTTTCAATAAGGTTGGCCAGTAGTATCCCGCGTGAAAGATTTTGTAGCCAATAGCCATGCCCAAAAGGTGATCGCCACATGCCCCAACATGGTAGTCATTAAGAACTTGTTACACTTCGGAAAGGGTAAGATGACATCGAATAATTGAGTTAGCGCCAAGATGATACAAAGTATTGTTGAGCACTAAGTAGTGCTTAGCATGGTGGCAGATGTGACAACATCATCTGATGATATATTTGAGAGGAAACACTAGGTTTGGAGATAAACAAGGATGTCTTTGTAACATGGATTAGTAGAGTCGACCAGATAAATAGATTCATCTAGCATAGGGTCATGGGCTACTTCATTTAGATTGACTTTGGGAAGGTCTAACAATAACTCTGTGAAGGCTAAGGAAACAAGTCTCAGGTAACCTATAGAAAAGAAACAGAGAAAAGAAACCTCACCTTCCAGCTAATTTTTCTCTCATATGGGTTCTCCAAAGCATATCCATGTGTTCATTGTGGTTGATGTCTGATTTTATTTTTTTGTTCTTTGTTTTCCTCATTTTATCTATTTCATGCATAAATAGAAAATTAGTAACTAATAATTTTGGAATCTATTGGAATTTAACCTTCATAGTATGGAATTCACTTTATTTTTATTATATCTATTGTGATAAACTATCTAGTGCAATATCCACATAAGTTTAAAAATAACTAAGCTTAATGGAAAACATGAAATTAGTTTCTTGAAACACGAGCCTTGGATAAATTAAATAACTATGATGTTTAGGTATATAGAAATAAGTGGCTGACTCAATAATGTTTCTAAAGGTTATATTGGTATTTTTAATGTAGTGAAAAATTAAGTAAGAAATTTATTATAATATATATAATAGGTAGGTATGTTTGTGATTTCAATTAGTTCTTATGGGGAAAAATAAAGAAATATAGTAAATGGGCCACAATACACTTGGCAATGGTCTTCCTGAAATAGAAATGATTTGTATGTTCATGTTGTAACACAGACCAATATAAATTAGATGTAGATGGAAGAAATTAGTAAAATGCAATGCATAATAACAAACCAATGAAAAAATGGTTGGGAGTAATTAGAATGGGAATAGTGACTTGAATGGATCCTTAAAGAATTCAAATTTATATGTTTTTATTTATCTAGTATATTTTGTGTAAGAACCCTTGTGAATTTCTATGTTAGAACTATGTTTAGAGGCCTTTTTGGAAGCATGCTTGCCATTGCCTTGGATATGTAAATAGAGAAACTCCCAAATAGTCAATGGCAAAAGGACATTGCATTATGGTCATGCAAAAGTATGAAAGGAAGGGAGGATATTTGCACTCCATGCAAATATGAGGTTTGGGAGGTTTAAGGAAAAATGTGTTTGTTGAGGTAAGGGTTATGCAGAGGTTGACATGTGGAGATTTCAACTAGATGGAGATGTATACCATTTAAAGGTAAGTCCATGTTGAGTCCAAGTTAGAGAACATGGAGTTGATGACATGATATGTAGAATATGAAATTGGAGGGAATGTAAGGGATAGAGTATTAGATATACCCTCCATGCTTTGGACACCACAAAAGAAGGCATGCACTAAGGCCTGACCTTAAGAATTAAGGAAAGGAAAAGGTTGAAGTCAGAGGTGGTCTAACTCCATGGTCTTCATTTTTCACCAAAATAACAAGTCAAAGAAATAAGGCATGAGAGATAAGGAAATACATGCTTAACAATAATGTAGAGCGTCAGAAATCATTTCCTTGACATGACTACTACAATATAATAAAAAAAAGTAGGTTCCCAAAGACTATATTGTCACTAACTAGTTAGTAGGAAACATGGACACTCGAAATGCTAACATGTGGGATCTTTAACCAATCACAAGATGCCATGTTGTAATTTAAGTTAACCAAAATGGTTGAATAAAGTAGAATGTGAATCATGGGCTTACACCCTAGGAATTGTAAATATTTCTTAGGGAAAATAGTTGTGGAGGCATTGGCCTTCCAAATACCCTTGAGAAATAAGCATAAAATGGATGTCATAGATGGAAGATAGGTTTGTACACTAGGAGAATAAGGATGTTAATATTATATATATATATTATATATATTATATATATTATATATATATATATATTAATATATATATATTAGAATATATAATATATACGCGATTCCACTGTCAACTCAAACTGTCAGGAGAGTGCAAAGATTGGAGATATTGGATTAAACAAGAACTAATTGACTACTACATGGTAATATATGTATCATTGTAGTGAGGGAATTTATCACTATATATTTTAATTTTTCATGTTTGGTGATTGGATATCTTTACATGTTATTAAAGTACAATTTATAATAAAAATTGATCGATATATCCACTATAATAAAGTTAGATCTTCTCCCAAAATGGGTTTATTTAAGGTATTTTTGTTTCTCTATGTATATTTGGTTGTTTTATTATTTAATTTAGCATACATTTTTAAACAAAACACAATCACTGCTATATTGCATAATTGGTTATTGAACCTTTTCTTTATTTACAATTCATAACATTTTGTAGTAATATCCATGTTAGTAAATTAATTATCAATATCCCTTTAATTAAGGATAATAGTGGTGTCATGGTATAATTCTCAACTTTAAGGGGTGTGGGAAGGGTATGGATGGGAGAGTTATGATTTCTTACTAGACTAGGAAATCTTGAGGAAGATGCAAAGTTATCGCTTAAAAATGTTGAAATTGGTGCTAGACAAAGACGAAATCCAAATGAAGACTAAACCATGAGTAATGCAATAGAGACTAACTTATTTGGAGGATCATATGGATCAATGGTTGTGATATGGCTTATATGGCAAAGGGAGTGACTTAGATGAACCAATTTCTTATTGAGTTGGTTTCCATTTTGGTATAAGAAAATACAATTATGAAAAAGAAGCTTCAAGAATCATGCTCTAATATAGAGGAAGGAGATGGAGATGAGAAAACAACTAAGATGGAGAAAATAGAGAAAGAGATAGACAAATGTAACAAGACTTAAGAACCATTCAAAGTAGAGGAAAATATTTTCATCATGCAATATGCATGAGTTGTGCTTGTCAACAACCCCCCATTTATTAACGTTAGTAGTAAAATATTACTTTAATAAATGGGGACCCTTTCAAAAAATGTATATACCCAAAAAATCAATCCAAGAATGTAGGTATTTCTTTTATTTTTAGAATAAATAAAGGTATCAAACAAAACCTATAAAAGCTTTAAAATGCTATTTCTTCCTATTTATCATAAAATGCATCACAAACGATACCTTTCTAACCCAACACGATCTATGATGAAAGAATAAAAAAAGAAAATCTATATTCGAAAAACAACCATAATGTTATAAAGTCCTTAAAGCTTCTTTAAAAAGCTAAAAGTCTCACATTGCAACATCACTGTTTATAAAAGACTTCTCTTAAGAGGTTACCTTGAAGTATTGCGATCTATGAGATTGCAATCTGTGAAATTGCGATGGTATAATAGCCTTTTTGTATCGCATTTAAATCACACGACACAAGCCTCAACCTATCATAAATCGATATTGCGAAATGCGATCACGTCTTGGACCCACCTCTTAATCTTTCCACCAACACATGTGGAGGTCCATTATTTGTTAAAAAGAAGCCTGATAAGTAATGACGTTTTTTTATTGCATCTCGCATCTTGCACAAACTCAAAAAGTGGTAAGTTAAACGAAAACAAATTATGCGATATAGTGATCTGCGATATTGCTTTGAAAATCAAAAAGTTGTTATTTTCATAGTTTAAAGGCTCACCACCCTAGGAGATCATTTCGTGATTTACGATGTGAATATCTATGGACATTGAAGTTAAAACATAATAGATTATTAGTGGAAATTGATGAAGAAGTAATTGCATTTATGTGTGAAAGGCCATTTAGAGTGATTTTATATCTTCTTACGTGATTTCAAAAACAACACCTTTATCACCTTTAGTGGTTTTCTTCATCGATTAATTCCTACGTTCAGTATCATTTTAATCAGATAAACTGTTCCTCTTGAAACTTTCAGGAAAAAACCACAGAACAGGACGCTAAAAGCAATGGTGAAGAAAGGTAAAGTAGTTGCCTCTAAGAAGTCATAATTGACTCCTCTGTTCATGGATACTACATGTAATAAGGAAGAAGGGACGTCTACATGGGAGGCTATGTATCAGTTACTGGAGGAAGAACAACCAAGTATTCTTGAGACAATGATTACAATTGATGGGCGTGATTCCTTTGATGCCTTGATAACTGAGCTTGCGTGCTCATTTATGCACCGAATAGTCACACAACCAAAAATAATCCCCTATACTGACATGGTTAAGTGGATCATTGATGATGCTGATATATCTGATAGAGAATTCAAAACAGGAGGCTAGGAAGGTATAGGAACATTCACTCCAGATAATCTAAGGCTTATGTACCAACTACCAGAGCGAAAGGTTACCTACAATAGGAATTTGTTGAGAAATTTGTCAAAGAAAATGAAGACCCGACATACTGCACAAAAAAATGGTTAAATACTGAAGAAAGAATCAAGAAAGACAAAAACGATATGTACACCATCGCATATATTTGTTCCCCTTTCTGTTTTCCTGTGGCTATGTTATGTAGACTATTTGGAAAACCTGACAGTAATGAATTCTCCTCAGAATGGTTGCTCTTAATAGATGCAACCGTTAATGCAATAATAATAGATTGGGCACAAATCTCGTCTGATAATTTAGCTAAAGCAATTATAGAGTATAGAAGGAAAAGGAGTCTTGCTTCGAGGGTTTACCCTTCGTTTTTCATGTGTGCTTATGTAATGGAGGCTAATTGTTCTAGTTATAAATTCCCTCTTATGGGATGGAAGTGGACTCTTCAAGATGCACTTCCTATTGACATCCACCACAAAGACATGTGGGAATCGAAATTTGAACCAGATTTTTTCAAGATTTTTCATGAGATTATGTTTCCTATCCATAAACGAATTTATAACTGAGATGCCCACAGATTTCCCCAAGAAGCCAAGATAGACATCCTCCCAGTAGCCCGATGGTTCGTGGAAGAGATATTTACATATATCAGAGTATTTGGTAGCATCGCCTCTCCCCATGTTCTCCCTTTCTATGTCCTAGATAAATTAATATCTAAGGAGATAGCCTATCATACATGCAGTGAAGGAGGGATGAGCAAAACATTGAAGGAGTCAAAGAAGGACATTTGGCCTCAATTTCCTGGGTCATTTGGAGTGTTTTCATTACATGACCTTGGACATGTGTTCATGGAAGTAGATAATATGTTGTCTCTATGATTACCTAAGTTCCCCAGAAGACAATATGACCCATCCAGTATTGTCAAGGATTTTAACACTATGGTCAAAATAAAGATATTCAACAATGAGAAGGAACCATTTGATGATGTTTTCTTATGGAAGAATACCTTCAAAGAAGTGAAGCATATGGTACAAATACTTTTTGATCAAGAGGGTCTTGAAGCATTTTATAGCTACAGAGAAAATAGATTATCAAAGGCCACATTGGACCAATTGTTAATTGAACCAATAAGGGAGCCTACTCCCATTGTAAGCATAAATGGTGACTCTAAGGAAAAATCTAAAACTAATTATGGAAAGGAATTTCGAGAGAAATATGGCAAGGGATAGGAGAAGTCATCATAAAATAAAAGCAGGAGGAGGGAATCAACCACAATACAACCGGGTCTGCAACAAAGATATATGAACAAACTTTTACCATCAAGCAAACTGAAACCCATACTCCCTCTATATAGCTGATAAAGCCTCGGGTAATTAATTTGGAAGAGGAGTGGGATAATTTCAACAAAAAACTCAACATAGAGGAACGAGCATTGGAGACGTAAATGACACATCAAGAAACAACTCCAGAAATTATAACAAGGGGAATTGTGAATACTCAAGAAATAGAACACATTCCTGTTACCCCCACCTCTCAGATTATTTTAAGAATAGAAGAAATCCCCCCTCTTGATGTATTTTATAGCCCATAGCACAAGGCCATTGTTAAGAGATAGAGAAAGAAAAAAAAATGGAATCCACAACTCCTATCACTCCAGACAATGAGCTGATGGATGTCCTCTGGAAAGTCTCATCCACCAACCATTGGCGAACCTCACTAGGCTCTCATAGTTCGTAGGTGCATACGCTATGGAAAATATTGACAAGAAACAAAGACACAACTGTTGCTTAGAGAAAAATAAGAAAAAAATTTGTCACTCGAACAATAGTTACAACAAGCCAAAACCAACCAACAAGCATAAATACAATTGGTTAAGCTACAACATGAGTTCCAACAAATGCAATTAGAACAACAAAGCAGCTTGGTAGGAAAGAAGGCATGGATACAGAGCATAACAGATCTGAATAAGGATGACCCACAGATCGATCAGTTTGTCACTGAATCACTCAGCCTCACTCCCAGCTCACACACAAAAAAGAATTGCTATGCCAAAAAATATCGCAGTGGAACTCTCACTGCGAAACACGCGATAAATTAACAAGCCAAGTTGTGGAAATGTGACTTGAATATGATGAAATTCTTAAAAGTGTTTCAGATTTCATAACTTGGAAAAATTTTGAAAATGGGAGAAGAGACGACATGCCCAAACAGGTTGAATCACATAAGGAGATCTTATTTGCAAGTTGGGGTTCTCGACTCAAAGAGGCAGAACATGCAATAGAGGATGTGGCCGCAGTGAAAAACAAATTGAAAGTGTAAATGAAAATTTTCATAGTGCTAATCTTGTGGTAGAAACCACCCCTGGTTTCCTTCTGAATACAAAACAAATTGAATTACAATGGAAACAGGTAGCAAAACAAAGAGTAGAATCTATTAGGAGAGTGACCAGGTTAAACTGGGAGGTTTATTGGCAATATCAGGTAAAACTGCATAGCCAGTGTATGACAATGAAATACCTAATTGTTTCTATCAAGAGAATGGTGCCAACATTCATATTTGCCATGTTTACAGGACAAATGAAAGCCGAAGTCAACAAACCTACACTCCTCAAGACCATGCTAGATATTTGTGATCTGAAATATCAAATGCAGGATTAGTCATTATGCACATCTCTATTTTTGTTTTATTTTTCTTAAATTGAGGCAGGTCATTTAAACCTCCTCAACTTTTTTTTGTAATAATCTATTTTTAGTTTCATAAGTTAGTATTTAAACCCCTCTCATGCATTTAGAGAGGGGTCCAGAAATTTTATCAAAAACATTCTTCAAAACATGCACTTCTTTCCCTTTGATGAAGTTTTGGTGAAATTAATGGAACAAGATTTATTTTCTACGTGAATTTGACATCTTCTATTGAAATTTTACTTCTGTATTCTTAGATGATGTTGGATGATTTGAAAGTAGATCAATATTGCTGGAGCACATGAGTAGAACATATTATAAATGGTACTTTTATGTCTCAATTCTTTTTATTTTATGTATCAAGAAATACATTATCTTCAAGTTATTTATGTATGAAAGTTTGAATTTTAGATTTCCATTATTGCACTATTGTATGATGATGATTTATAGTTTATGCTAAATACAAGAATGATTTTTTATGCGATATATCTCTCATATCATTTTAGCTAACTTTTTATACGAAACAATCATTGCTAAACAGATTCACTTCTTATCGTAACTGAATGATATTTATTATTAATTGCTTTCAGACATCATTTTAGATAGCATATGTCATGTTACTCCCCTGATAGTTATAGTTAGATAAATATTTTTGATTAGGATAAACTGCACATGATTATTAGTTAAATTAGATTAGTTTGAGGCTGGGTATTACTCCAAAAATATGAAATCACCATCCCCTTAGCACAAGCATACAAATAGATTGGGAAATTGGTCCCACCATCCCCAGTTAGCACCACTATTCCAAACGGAAAAGAATCTTTCCCAAAGTCCAGATTGGGTGGTTATCCTCCTTGTTTAGGAAACGATTTTCAATCCTTCAACATATTTGGCACTAGAAGGAGTGCCTGACTATGAATGACAAGTAAATCTAAATCTACAAGCCACTCTAGGAGTAAAACTCCCTCAACATCACCTCCAACTTCTCTTTCACATTCCAAATATCCTATTCCCAAGAGAAAAGTTGAGAACAAAAATATAGAGCCCACTGCTGAAATCCTAAACAAGCTAGGAAGTTCTTCTTCTAAACCCCCTGAAGTATAATCTCTGCTCCACAAATTGTAGGGGATTTCAATATCTCAAGAAGAATCTGAGTTATCCCAAGGGAAGTGTCACTTCTCAATATATCCCATCACAACCGCTAACTAGAGCACAGAGTGAAAAACTTGGAATCCCACCATTTGAATTCCCTCTACCAAGTCGTAAAAGGGGTAAGAAGACACAACCAGAATCTCACAACAAGGTTCTTTCATCATCATCATCCATTCCATCCATATCATTGCAAGGTCACACACCCTCTTTCGAACTCCAGATCGTGATTCACACAGGTACAGGAGCTTGTTGTAGCCAGCAACAACCCCCCCTTTTTTCATTTAAGTATTGGTCCAAAATACTAAATGAATAGGGGACCCCTAGTTTAATTTTAAGAAAAATCAAATTTTCCTTCTTCAAAATAAAGTTACCCCGTAGGCTTAAAACGGTCTTTCGAATATTTTAACCTAAGTCTACGATAAGGTAAAGGTCTTTAAGAAATTGCATTAATGCGCAAGGCCCCCCAACGTTAAGCCTAACGTCACGTCGCAGTAAGTAATGTTCATAAGGAAAAACCTCAAAATCTATCGATCTGCGATAACACCGATCGCAAGATCGCACATCGCAGAAATCAAATGGCAATACTTAACAAACATCAAACTCTTGCGACCCACGATGTTGCGACCTGCGATATTGCGATCGCCGCGATGACACAGTCTGCGATCTGGCAATTTGCGATAAGCGCACCTTGCGATGGCACGATCTTCGATGTAACATAAAGCAAATCATGAATCATTTAATCGCGAATCCTTTGGGCATACCATTCAAAGAAAGGCCACTTACCATAATTTGACCCCAAATCATGCGCTTTTAATGATGGTAAGTGGATTAGTTGTCAGTTATTTAATGAAATAAATACGCGTGCTTTGCTAAAGAATTGTTTCACGTAAGGTGGCATATTTAGTATATCTGTTGCAATTAAAACTCTCCCATCACCTTTCTCAATCAATCATTTCCACCTCGCTCGTAATCTGCAGGAACTAGGAGATAAGAAGATTCAAAAGCTGAACGTAGGAGCAAATGGGAAAGAAGAATAAAGCCCAAGGCTCCGAGATGAAGGAAAAGGCAAAGGAGATGGCGCCCTTGTACACAGACACTGCATGCAACAGGGACACATGAATTTTGACCTGGGAAGGCATGTATAGGCTGCTGGAGGAGGAAAATCCCAGAGTAATGAAGGTCGATAGCGCCGCGGGATCACAAAACTCTTCCGAGGCATCCTTAGAAGAGCTGGCTTGTTCATTTCTTCATCGAATAGCAGCTAGACCCAAGATATTGCCGTATACAGATATGATCAAATGAATACTTGACAATGCAGAGTTACAAGGCAGACAATTCAAGGCTCCAGGGCATGGGATCATAGGATCATTCGTCGCGTAAGACTTAAAGCTTATGTATCATCTTCCTGAGCCTCAGACGACCTACAACACGCAATTTGTCAAGAAATTTGCAGCAGAGAACCCAAACCTGGCAGAAACCACTAAAGAATGGACCAGAAGAGAGGAGCCACTAAAAAGGGAGAAAAATGGTATGTACAACACTGGTTCTCTCACCTCTCCATATTGTTTTGCTGCGGCCATGCTGTGCAGGCTGTTTGGGATGCCAGACATAAATAAATTTTCATCTGAATGGCTACCACTCATAGAC
>APFE031459266.1:148682-167842 GCA_000404065.3 Pinus taeda | reverse complement strand
ATCATTGAAGCACATAATCAATCAATCTTTTGAATCACCCAAACACCAGATCAATACATATACAAGGATAATATATGTGTTAGCACCCAGATCTAGTCCATCAGATCACATAAATAGGAGTCATTATGATCCTGATCCAATATTAGTTCTCATCCATCAATACTAAAGCTAAACACAATCAACCAAACAGGATATGCAAAATACTAACACCTTCAAACTGTCATCAGAACCCATCAACAACCAGAACCACCTGTGACTTCAAATATCATAGCTCAAATTGTATACGCTACTACAATGAACCAAACCTGCATACATACACGCTTACACCAAAGCCAACCCACGTACAGATCTATAAATATTCAAACATGACTTGCAACAATTTCAAACTTAAGTTATACCCAGATCAGATCATTACAAGCGTCAGTATATAGATCTAGAATAAGAATAATCAAATATATAGAGATAGTTCATTTCAAACCATTTGATCCTGATCTATCCTTAGATCTTGTTCTCCATCAACCTGTGAGATCCCTTCTTTATTCAGATCCAGATCTGCACCATAACCCAATCACAATATTCTAGATCTAGCACTTTATCAGATATTCAATAACAATTCAGATGATGCTTTGCCAAATGATCTCCTTCCTCTTTTATAGTCTTAGGCCTTTCACAATACCATGGTCCAAAACCATAATAACACAATACCATGAACCCAATACTTGGGATCAACACTTTTGGATGCAATACCACGGACCAAAACCATAGGATCAAAAAACTGTCGGACCAATACCATGAACCAACCATGAAAGAGCGTGAACTTTTCTCCACATGAAATAAATTTTTTCTCCACATAAAAGTGCGTGAACTTTTTCTCCACATGAAATAAACTTTTATCCGCATAAAAGTGCATGAAATTTTCTCCACATGAAATAAACTTTTCTCTGCATAAAAGTGCGCAAACTTTTTACATGAAATAAACTTTTCTACGCATAAAAGTGGGTGAACTTTTCTCTACATGAAATAAACTTTTATCTTCATGAATGTGCGTGAACTTTGCTGCACTATAATTTATCATTTGAGATGAGTGGGCTGCAATCAAATACAACATATGTATCATAATGCTAACATGCATTAGAGGAAAGAAAATCCAAGAAAGTAACCTTTACAGATGATTATAGGAAAACACCACCAAAGGATCCTTTTGATTTGGAAGGGTTACAAAAAGTCCTCAAAACCGCGTCTAACAAAATGGTAGACATAAAAAACAAGTAGCATAGTCTTCTTCCAAGAAACCTTTTAGACCATATAGAAGGAATGCCCCGTCCAATGCTAAACCTTGAAATGCTATATCGAACGCTGAATCGCATGGAGATGAGGAAGAAGCCTCAAGTAAAAAACAAACTGACGATGAAGAAAATGTGGAATTACAAGGAATGTGGGATTTTAACCTTCCAAATGAAGAAGATCAGGAAGTACTACCTATTGCCATGAGAAGCAAAAATCAACTTGATCCACCTCAATCAAGTTCAAAATAGAAAACTTCAATGCCACCTCCCAGAGATAAAGTCATAGTTAAGAAATATTCACCCAAATATACTCAAACAAACCCTACCCAATCAGATTCTTCACCTTAATCCAAAACTCTGATAATTCCCGATAGAATGGAATACAATATTATTGAGGATATGAATAAAACTAGGGAAAACATCACCTTTCATGAGCTTAGTAAATTAAAACATTAGCAGAAGCTACTTTTGAAAGAACTCAAAGCAGTTCCCACTACCCCGCTTCCTACCGCAGTAATGTCATAGGCCGCTCAAGAAATGGGAAGACCCCATAGTATTTATGCAATCAAAATTTATCCAACCGACATCGCTCTAATTGGCAGAAGATCTAAATCTCATACTCTGCCATTTCTCCTTACTTTTGAAGTCTTCAATAAAAACTTGCACAACTGTTTAGTTGATTCTCGTGCTTCATCTAACATTTTTCCTAGAACAATCTATGCTAAGTTAAATGTCCAGCCTTAGAAATCTGTAGTATGAATAGTACAATTAGATTGGTCTCAAGTCAAAGTTGTCGGAGAACTTAATCAGGTAACAATTAGACTTTCATCAAACCCATAAGTTTGTCAAGTCATTGATATACTTGTATTTGATATTCCTAAATTCTATGGCTTAATCCTCAGTAGGGACTCATAAAAAAAGCTCCATGGTTACTTTGCAACCAAATGGTCTCACATGTGGCTTCCCTATAACAGCAAGCCAAATCAGATAAGGGTTGATGGAGAGAAACATAAAAAATATATAGTGACAGAACTGGAAGGAGAAAATGAGCCGGTAGCATATAGCAATAATATAATTGAAAACTATTATGTTGAGTCATTCCTAGGGAATTTTGATGCTCATACTTCACCTTTCTTAGAAAAATCTGTTGTGTCTCAAATCGAAAATTATTCCCAAACAAACACCTCTAAATGTGTGAATTTTGTAGATAAACCTGTACATAAATATTTATTTTGGAAATTATTTTTTGATGGATCTAGATCCAATGATGGAGTAGGGGTGAGATGCATATTAGCTAGCCTAGAAAAGGAAAAGACTATGCTAGCATGTAGACTTGAATTTGATTGCACAAACAATATTGCTGAATATGAAGTGTTGGTTCAAGATTTGTACAAAGCAATTGGTCTTACTATCAAATACCTCCAAGTGTTTGGAGGTTCCGAAATTGTCGTTAGACAAGTAAGAAATACTATTCACTATCTATCACGACATTTGAAACACTACCAATTGTTAGTCCAAGGCTTGACCTCACATTTTATAGCATTTAATATTTCCTCTATCCCAAGACTCCGAAATGTTAGCACCGATCTCCTAGCTAATGTAGCTTCCAAGCTTATTCCACGAGAAGATTACAGCCTAGATCGATTCTCCATTGAATTAATTTTTAGGCAGTCTATTCCTAATAATATCACCAACTGGAGAGTCTTTAACAAAAATCATGATATTGTAAGCTTCCTCACTCCAGAAGGCTCTTATGATGACCAGCTAGTTGATGAAGATCAACATGACAACCAATTGAAGCTAGAAACCAACAACAACGCTATACCAAGATCTGCAGTTAAATTGGAAGATTTATACAACCTCAAAGATAGATTCAAAAGATCTACTAATTCAAAACTTTAGTTTCAACTTTGAGGTATGAATTAATCAATCTTGGAACTGACATGAAACCACAAAACATCAATCTAGGTCTTGGACTCACATGGGAAGAAAAATCAGCTTTTATACGTTTATTGAAACAATATAAGAATGTCTTTTCTTGGAATTACGACAATCTTAAAACGTATGACACTTCTATTATTCAACATACTATTCCTATGACCTCTGATGAAATTCCTGTTCAACAAAAATTGAGGAAAATTCATCCTAATTTAGAAAGCCATATTTAAATATGAGTTAAATAAACTACTAAAAGCCAAAATTATTTTTCTTGTCAAGCATTCTAGGTGGGTCTCCAATCTCATCCCAATCAGAAAGAGAAATGGTGATATTCAGATTTGTATAGACTTTTTAATCTCAATAAAGCTTGCCAAAAGGATAGTTTTCTGTTGCCTCCTATGGAAGAGATATTTCAATCAAATGTAGGCTCAGAACTAATCTCCTTTCTAGATGTTTTCTCAGGTTACAATCAAATCTTAGTCCATCTAGATGATCAACTGAAAACTACATTCAGAACAAAATGGGGCACTTACGCCTATCAAAAGTTGTCCTTCGGACTAATTAATTCTGGTGCCACTTTCTGAAGAGCCATGGACATTGCCTTCAAGGGTTTAGTAAATGGTTCAATGGTAATCTACTTAGATGATATAACTATATATTCCAAAAAGCGTAGTAATCATCTAAGAGATCTAAAACAAATCTTTCAAAGTTGTCAAAAGTACGGGATTTCCCTTAACCCCAAAAAGATTTTTTTCACATTAAGTGAAGGAAAATGCGTTGGATTTATTCTGTCCAAAATAGGGATTCATAATTACCCAGATGGGATTAAAGAAATTTATGAAATACCTTTACCCCATAATAAAAAATCGATGCAATCTTTCCTTGGTTCAACAAATTTTTTCAAACGATTTGTCCCTGACTTCTCAAGAATTGTATTACCCCTTCAAGCCATGATAAAGGAAAATTCTCTATTTAAATGGGGTCATTTGGAACATGAAGCTTTTAACTTGATAAAATAAGCAATCATAAATGCCCTGTCTTTAGCAATGCCAGTTTTTTCCAATCATTTCACTTTGTACACTTTGCTTCCGAGAAATCATATGCAGCCATATTGACACAAGCAAATCAAGTCAAAGATGAAGCCCTGATTTCTTTCTTTAGCTCTAATTTACAGGGAGCTGAATTGAATTACTCAAATGTTGAAAAACAAACTTATGCTATTTTCAAATCAATAAAACTCTTCAGATCTTTTCTTCTCAAAACCCACACCAAGGTGATAGTACCATTCCCAGCAGTAAGAAATCTTCTAGTACAAAAGGATGTGGGTGAGAAAATAGCAAATTGGGTTATGACTCTACAATATTATGACATTGAAATCAAACCAGCAAACATTGTGAAAGGTCAAGTTTTTTGCAGGATGTTGGCAGGAGCATCAAATATGTTAGAATAACAACATTCAAGTGACGAGGTACAAATCTTGAGGTAAGCCTTACCGACACTAAATCAACATATGCTGACATAATATTCTATTTAAAAAATGGATATGCACCTCCACATTTGAATTACACAAAGAAAGGAGCCTTGAGGTTGAAAGCTAAACAATATCAAATTGTCAACAATGTGCTGTTTAGAATGAATTGTGATTCTGTTTTTCTTAGATGTCTCGAGAAATATGAAGCAGAGAAAATATTGCAAGAACTTCATGATGGACCGGTTGGCAGACACTTTGCAGGAGATGCTACAACACATAAAATCCTACATGCAGGCTATTACTGGTCAACCCTATTCAAATATGCACACAATTATGTAAGGAAATGTAAGATATGTTAGACAACTGTCGGAAGAGAGAAGAAACCAACATTATCATTACAACAAGTCAACATTGATCAGCCACTTGAATAGTCGGGATTTGACATAATAGGTGATATCATTCCTCATTCTTCTAAGTAGCATAAATGTATCCTTACAACCACTGATTACTTCACCAAATGGGTTGAAGTAATTCCACTCAAGGTAGTCAACTCTAAGAACATTATTGAATTTATAGATGAATTTATCATCACCAGGTTTGGTTTGCCTTCTACCTTAATGTTCGATAATGCATCTTACTTTTCAAGCAATGCTATGATAGAATTTTCTCTTAAATGAGGCTTTAACTTAAATATTCTGCTAATTATTATCCACAAGGAAATGGGTTAGCTGAATCCACAAATAAGAACCTTATCAGGATTATTAAACGAGCTGTTGATCAAATCAAAAGAATTGGCATAAATATTTAGTGTTTGCTCTATGGGCAGATCGAATAAATCATAAAACCTCCATCGACACTTCTCCTTTTGATATGGTTTATGGGAAATAAGTTTTCTTACCAACAAACATGGCTATTCCCTGATTTGCCTTAGTTCAATTCATCAAAGAAAAGCCTTCCTCGTCTATGCAACTTAGACAATTACAAATCCTTAAACTTGAAGAGGAACGAGAAAAGGCTAGAATTACCCATGCACATCATCAACAATTAGTCAAAGTGTTATTTGATTCAATTTCTATATCTTCAAAAAATTTCCAACTCGAAGACTTAGTTAAAATGGGATAAAGCCCATGAAGAGAAAGGCAAGCATACTAAGTTCCAATGAATGTGGCTTGGACCATTCCAGATTTTCGAGCTAATAGGCCCATCAACTTTTCTATTACAAGATTTAGCAGGTGAGAGAGAACCTCTACCTGTTAATGGGCAAGTCCTAAAGAAATATTTTCTATAGAAGATGATCTCTTGTGATCACTGTAAAGTATATTCTTTAGTTAATTTTCTTTTGAAATAATAATTCAAGTTGAAAATATTTACGTTTGGTTTTACTGAAGGATAGTTTCTCTTTTTAATTTTATTTTTCGCTTGTATAAGTAGAAATGGTAATGAAAATTAATCTTCATTCATGAAATAAATAGTTGAGTGCTACAGCTCCAAAACTGCCTATTTTTCGGCTAAATTATCCAATCTTTGATAAAACTTAGCTTCAGAAAGAAGTTTTCTTCACATCAGTCAGGAAAAGTATCACTAACAAAGAAGCGTTTCTTTGTCGAAAAGTATCTTTAAACTCCACAATTGTTGTCCAGAAACTCTTAAGGAGCCAATGATTCCTCCCAGTTAAGCAGCTTTCAATTTTAGAGTGTAATTCTAAAATATAATTTAAACTTAAAGGATAAGAGGTCTCATCAAGAGTGGACTTACCATGATCATAAGATTATAACCAACTGACATTACCAATACTGAATATCAAAACAGGGTAATGGCTTGAGATTGTATCAATCAAAAAACAAACAGTCTCATCAAGAGCCAACTTGTTCAGTCAAGTTACAAATCAAGTGAATGGCATTGTAAATTTTGGCCATCAAACCATGACATTGTCCCTTAAGAAATAAAAGATGAATGAATTACTTCAACAAAATAAAGAAAGCATCAAGTATACAGAAGAATTTATCTTTAAAGTTGCATTCTTACTTAAGTGGGATACTGAATCATTGTTGGGTAATAGATAACCCTATCGAGGCTATGAACACCTGCTAGAAGCAGAGGCTCTGCCTATGACAAATGAGTATACCAAAACTAGTCTAACGAGATTCTTTTTCTTTAATCTTTATAACCAAGTAATGACTGATGGAGGTAAAATGACTATCTATGAGAAAAGGGAAATCAGAAGAAAGATAGTTAGAGCAGATGTTGTTTATTGATAAACGAGCAGTACTACTTACCTTGTATTCCATGCAATTTAGTTTTATTTTCAAAACTATCTTTATTTTAGAAGTTTTAGAAATTAAAAAAAACTCTCAGAGATAGCTAGTTCTTCCAAGTGAATCGCCAATTGTTGTGCTTGCCAACAACCCCCCATTTATTAATGTTAGTAGTAAAATATTACTTTAATAAATGGGGACCCTTTCAAAAAATGCATATACCCAAAAAATCAATGCTAGCATGTAGGTATTTCTTTTATTTTTAGAATAATTTAAGATATCAAACAAAACCTATAAAACCATTAAATGCTACGTTTTCATGTTTAACATGAAATGCATCACAAACGATACCTTTCTAACCCACCACGATCTACGATGAAACAATCAGAAAAAATCTATATTCGAAAAACAATCATAATGTTAGAAAGTCCTTAAAGCTTTGTTAAAAATCTAAAAGTCTCGCATCACAACATCACTATTTATAAAAGACTTCTATTGAGAGGTTACCCTGAAGTATTGCGATCTGCGAAATTATGATGTTATAACATCCTTCTCGCATCACATTTAAATCATATGACACAAGCCTCAACCTATCATAAACCGATATTGCGAAATGCGATCATGTCTTCGACCCACCTCTTAATCTTTCCACCAACACATGTGGAGGACCATTATTTGTTAAAAAGAAACCCGATAAGTAATGACGTTTGTTTCTCACTTCTCGCATCTCGCACAAACTCAAAATGTGGTAAGTTAAATGAAAACAAATTATGCGATATAGCAATTTGCGATATTTCTTTGCAAATCACAAAATCGTTATGATCGCAGTTTAAAGGCTCAACACCCTAGGAGATTTTTTCCCGATTTATGATGTGAATATTTATGGACATTCAAGTTAAAAGATAATAGATCATTAGTGGGAATTTATGAAGAAGTAACTGTATTTATGTGTGAAAGGCCATTTAGAGTGATTTGATATCTTCTTACGAGATTTCAAATAAAACACCTATATCAACTTTACTGTATTTCTTCATTGATTCATTCCTACGTTCAATGCCATTTTTATCCGATAAACTATTCCTCTTGAAACTTTCAGGAAAAAGTTGCAGAACAGGGAACCAAAAGAAATGTAGAAGAAAGGGAAAGCAGTCGCCTCTGAGAAGTCAGAATTGACTCCTCTATTCACAAATACTACATGTAATAAGGAAGCAGGGACGTCTACATGGTAGGCTATGTATTAGTTACTATAGGAAGAACAACCAAGGAATCTTGAGACAACGAATAGAGTTTATGGGTGTGATTCCTCTGATGCTTCCATAACTAAGCTTGCATGCTCATTTCTACACCAAATAGCTGCACGAACAAAAATAATCCCCTATATCGACATGGTTAAGTGGATCATTGACAACGCTGATATATCTGACAGAGACTTCAAAACAAGAGGCTAGGAAGTTATAGGATCTTTCACTCCAGATAACCTAAGGCTTATGTGCCACCTACCAGAGCCACAAGTTACCTGCAACAGACAATTTGTTGAGAAATTCGTCAAATAAAATGAAGACCTGGTGGATTGCACAAAAAATTGGTCAAATAATGAAGAAAGAATCAAGAAAGACAAAAATGGTATGCATGCCATCGCATCTATTTTTTTCCCTTTATGTTTTGTTGTGGCTATGTTATGTAGACTATTTGGAAAACCCAAAAGTAATAAATTATCCTCAAAATGGTTGCTCTTAATAGATGCAGCCGTTAATGCAACTAAAATAGATTGGGCACAAATCCTGTCTGATAATTTAGCTAAAGAAATTATAGAGTATAGAGGGAAAAGGAGCATTGCTTCGAGGGTTTACCCTCCATTTTTCATGTGTGCTTATGTAATGGATGCTATTTGTTTTGGTTATAAATTCCCTCTTATAGGATGAAAGTGGACTATTCAAGATCCACTTCCTATTCACATCCACCACAAAGACATGTGGGAATCCAAAATTGAACAACATTTTTTCATGATTTGTCATGGGGTTATGCTTCCTATCCCTAAACGAATTTATAACCAAGATGCCCACAGATTCTCCCAAGAAGCTGAAATAGCTATCCTCCTAGTAGCTCGATGGTTCAAGGAGGAGACATTTACATATATCAGAGTATTTGGCAGCATCACCTCTCTCTCATGTTCTCCCTTTCTATGTCCCAGATAAATTAATGGCTAGAGAGATAGGCTATCAAACATGTAGTGAAGGAGGGATGAGAAAAACATTCAATGAGTCAAAGAAGGCCATTTGGCCTAAATTTCCTATGTCATGTGGAGTGTTTGCATTACATTCCCTTAGACATGCGTTTAGGGAAGTAGATAATATGTTGTCTCTACGATTACCTAAGTTCCTTGGAAGACAATACGACCCATTTGGTATTGTCAAGGATTTTACCACTATGGTCAAAATAAAGATATTCAGCAATGAGAAGGACCCATTTGATGATGTTTTCTTACAAAATAATACCTTCAAATAAGTGAAGCATATGGAAAAGATACTTTTTGATCAAGAGGGTCATGAAGCATTTTATAGCTACAGAGAAAATAGATTATCAAAGGTCCCATTGGACCAATTGTTAGTTGAACCAATAAGGGAGCCCACTCCCAGTGTAAGCATAGATGGTGAATCTAAGGAAAAATATAAAGCTAATTATGGAAAGGAATCTCAAGAGAAATCTGCCAATGGATCCGAGAAGTCATCAGAAAATAAAAGCAGGAGTAGGGAATCAATCCAGGATACAACCTAGTATGCAGCAAAGACAGATGAACAAACTTCGACCATCAAGCAGACTGAAACCCATACTCTCTCTATACAATTGATAAAGCCTCGGGTAATTAATTTGGAAGAGGAGTGGGATAATTTCAACAAAAAACTCAACACAGAGGAATAAGCACCGAAGATGCAAATGGCACATCAGGAAACAACTCCGGAAATTATAACAAGGGGAGTTATGAATACTCAAGAAATATAATACATTCATGTTAGCCCCACCTCTGAGATTATTTTAAGAATAGAAGAAATTCATCATCTTGATGTATTTTACAGCCCACAGTAGTAGGCCATTGCTAAGAGATAGATAAAGGAAAGAAAATTGGAGTCCACAACTATTACCACTCTAGACAATGAGCCAATGGATGTCGTCTGGAAAGACTCATCCACCGATCCATCAGCCAACCCCACTAGGATCTCGTACTTCACAGGTGCATACGCTACAAAAAACCATTGAAAAGGCAACAGAGGTACAACTATTGCTTGAAGAAAAAGAAGACAAAATTTATCACTCGAACAATGGTTACAACAAGCAGAAATACAATTGACTAAGCTACAACAGGAGTTCCAACAAATGCAACTAGAATGTCAAAGTAGCTTGGTAGGTAAGGAGGCACAGATACAAATCATAATATATCTTCATAAGGATGACCCAAAGATCGATCAGTTTGTCACCGAAGCTCACACACCAAAAACAATTGCTATGCCAAAAAAATATCACAATGAAACTCTCACTATGAAACAAGCGACAAATTGACAAGCCAAGTTGTGGAAATGCGACTTGAATATGATGAAATTCTTAAAAAGGTTTCAGATTTCATAACTTGGAAAAATTCTGAAAATGAGAGAAGAGTTGACATACCCAAACTGGACAAATCACACAAGGAGATATTATTTGCAAGTTGGGGTTCTCAGCTCAAAGAGGCAAAATAGACAATACAGAATGTGGTAGTAGTGATAAACAATGTCATTGAAAGTGTAAATGAAAATTTTCATTGTGCTAATCTTGTGGCAGAAACCACCCCTGGTTTCCTTCTGAATGCAAAACATCTTGAATTATAGTGGAAACAGATAGCAGAAGAAAGGGTAGAAGCAATTAGGAAAGTGACGAGGTTAAAATGGGAGGCTTATTGGCAATATTTGGTAAAACCGCACAACCAGTGTATGACACTAAAATGCCTAATTGTTTTTACTGAGAAAATGGTGCCAGCTCTCATAAATGCTATGTTTATAGGACAAATGAAAGCCGAAGTCGTGCAACCTACACTCCTCAAGACCATGCTAGATATTTGTGATTTGAAAGATCGAATGTAGGGTTAGTCATTATGCACATCTCTTTTTTTGTTTTATTTTTCTTAAATTGAGGGAGGTCATTTGAACCTCCTCAATTTTTTTTGTAATAATCAATTTTTAGTTTAATTCTTCAGAACATGCACTTTTGTGCCTTTGAGGAAGTTCTGGTGAAATTAATGGAACATGATTTATTTTCTACTTGAATTTGACATATTCTACTGAAATTGCACTTATGTACTCTCAAAGGATGTTGGATAAATTGAAAGTGGATTAATATTGCTGGAGAACATGAGTAGAACATCTTATAAATGGTACTTTTATCTGTCAACTATTTTTATTTTATGCATCAAGCAATACATTATATTCAAGTTATTTATGTATGAAAGTTTGAATTTTAGACTGCCATTATTGCACTATTGTATGATGATGATTTATAGTTTATGCTAAATATATGAGTGATTTTTTATGCGATATATCTCTCATATCATTTCAGCTAAATTTTTATACAAAACGATCATTGTTAAATAGATTCACTTCTTATCGTAATTGAATGATCTTTATTATCAATTGCTTTTAGACATCATTTTAGATTGCATATATCATGTTACTCTCGTGATAGTTATAGTTAGATAAATATTTCTGATTAGGATAAACTACATGTGATTATTAGTTGAATTAGATTAGTTTGAGGCTAGGTATTACTCCAAAAATCTCAAAACACCATCCCATTAGCACAAGCATAAAAATAGATTAGGAAACTGGTCCCATCATCCCCAGTTGGAGCCACTATTACAAATGGAAAAGGAGCCGTCCCAAGGTCCAGACTGGGTGGTTATCCCCCTTGTTGAGGCAATGATTTTCGAGCCTTTAACATATGTGGCACTAGAAGGAGGGCCTGACTATGAATTGTAAGTAAATCTAAATCTATAGGCCTTTCTAAGAGTAAAAATACCTCACCATCACCTCCAAATTCTCGTTCACATTCCAAATCTCTTATTCCAAAGTGAAAATTTGAAAAGAAAAATACATAGCCTACTTCTGAAATCCTAAGCACAATAGGCAATTCTTCTTCTAAACCCCCTAAAGTACAATCTTTGATCTACAAATTGCAGGGGATTTCAATATCTCAAGAAGAATCTGAGTTATCCCAAGGGAAGTGTCACTTCTCAATATATCCCATCGCAACTGCTAAGTAGAGCACAAAGTGGAAAACTTGGAATCCCACCATTTTAATTCCTTCTACCAAGTAGCAAAAGGGCTAAGAAGACACCATCAGAATCTCACAGCGTGGTTCTATCATCATCGTCCATTCCATCCATATATTTGCAAGGTCACACACCCACTTCCTAACTTTAAATCATGATTCACACAGGTACAAGAGCTACACCATCCTCTACCCAATCACCTTCAACCACTGCTTCATCGTCTTCTACTAATATTCCAAAAATGGCATATAATCAACATCAACCAAGGCCATGGACCAACCCAGGAGCTGTTAGAATGGTTGGACCTTTGACCCAATTACCAACACATCCAGAAAAATGGTTACCTAAATTTAACCATGATAATCACCCTTTAGCTAAAGAACATATAAATAATTTCATGTTGTTCATTAATTTGAATGGAGTAGCAGAAGAAGATGCAGTTGTAAGATTATTCCCATATAATCTACAAGGAGCAACAAGATCATGGTACTTTTCGTTACCATCAAGCTGTATTAATAGCTGGGATGCTTTTCAAGAGTAATTTTTAACTAAATTTCGAGATGATAGGTCTACAACAACTTTGATAAATGAACTCTCCAATTTGAAATCCAAACCAAAAGAATCCATTAAGGACTTCAACTCACAATTCAATAAGTTATTGAATAAAATACCTATGGTGGGTCCCAAATGAATGGTACATTTATGCTCTACCTTCAAACAAAACCATCTTCATTGATAGAGCTGCCAAACCAATGTTAGCAGAAAATATGAAAGAAGCAATAGCCGTTGAAAAATGTATCTTGGCCGCAGAAAAGAAAAACACATTAGAGGAAATAAAATCCAAGAATGTAACCTTTAGAGACGATTCTAGGAAAAAATGACCAAAGGATCCTTTTGATTGGAAGGTTTACAAAAAATCCTCAAAACCATGTCTAACAAAATGGTTGTCATAAAAAAACAAGTAGTAGAATCTTCTTCAAAGAAACCTTTTAGACGATATAAAAGGAATGCCCCAACTGATCCTAAACTTCCAAATGCTATATCGAATGCTAAATCAGATGGATAGTAGGAAGAAGCCTCAAGTGAAGAACAAACTAATGATGAAGAAATAGTGGAATTACAAGGAATGTGGGATTTTATCCTTCCAAATGAAGAAGATCAGAAGCACTACATGTTGCCACTAGAAGCAGAAATCGGCTTGATCCACCTCAATCAAGTTCAAAATGGAAAACTTCAATGCCACCTCTAAGAGATAAAGTTGTGGTAAGAAATATTCACCCAAATCTACTCAAACAAACCCTACCCAATCAAATTCACCTTCATCCAAAACTCTGATAATTCCTGACGAAATGGAATACAATACTATTGAGGATATGAAGAAAACTAGGGCAAACATCACCTTTCATGAGCTTAGTAAATTAAAACATCAGTAGAAGCTACTTTTGAAAGAACTCAAAGCAGTTCCCACTACCCTGCTTCCTGCCACAGTAATATCATAGGCTGCTAAGGAAATGGGAAGACCCCTAGTATTTCTACAAATAAAATTGATCCAATCGACATCGCTCTAATTGACAGAAGATCTAAATCTCATACTCCACCATTTCTCCTTACTTTTAAAGTCTTCAACACAAACTTGCACAACTATTTAGTTGTTTCTGGTGCTTCATCTAACATTTCGCCTAGAACAATCTACGCTAAGTTATATGTCCAACTTCAGAAATCTGTGGTATGAATAGTACAATTAGATCGGTCTCAAGTCAAAGTTGTCGAAGAACTTAATCAAGTAACCATTATAATTTCATCAAACCCAAAAGTTTGTCAAGTAATTGATATACTTGTACCTGATATTCATAAATTCTATGGTCAATCCTCAGTAGGGACTGGTCAGAAAAGCTCCATGGTTACTTTGCAACTGACTGGTGTCACATGTGGCTTCTGTATAATGGAAAGCCAAATTAGATAAGGGTTGATTGGGAGGAGCATAAAAAAAATATGGCGACAGAACTAGAAGGAGAAAATGAGCTAGTAGCATATGGAAATAATATAATCAGAAACTATTCTATTGAGTCATTCCTAGGGAATTTCAATGCTCGTACTTCACCTTTCTTAGAAAACTCTGTTGTATCTCAAATCGAAAATTATTCCCAAACATACACCTCTAAATGTGTGAATTTTGTAGATAAACTTGTACATAAATTTTTATTTTGGAAATTAGTTTTTTGATGGATCTAGATCCAATGATGGAGCAGGGGCAAGATGCATATTAGTAGCCTAGAAGGGGAAAAGACTATGCTAGCATATAGACTTGAATTTGATTGCACAAACAATATTGTTGAATATGGAGTGTTGGTTCAAGGTTTGCACAAAGAAATTGGTCTTAATATCAAATACCTCCAATTGTTTGGAGATTCCGAAATTGTCGTTAGACAAGTAAGAAATACTATTCATTGTCTGTCAGGATAGTTTAAACAATATCAATCGTCAGTCTAAGACTTGACCTCATATTTTATAGCGTTTAATATTTCCTCTATCCCAAGACTCCAAAATGCTAGCACCGATCTCCTATCTAATGTAGCTTCCAAGCTTATTCCACCAGAAGATTACAGTCCAGATTGCTTCTCCATTGAATTAATTTTTAGGCCAACTATTCCTGATAATATCACCAACTGGAGAGTCTTTAACAATGATCCCAATATCGTAAGCTTCCTCACTTTAGAAGGCTCTTATGATGACCAGATAGTTGATGAAGACCAGCATGAAAACCAACTGAAGCTAGAAACCAACAACAATGCTATACCAAAACCTGTAGTTAAATTGGAAGATTTATATGACCTAAAAGATAGATTCAAATGATCTACTAATTCAAAACTTCAGAGTTCAACAAGGAGGTATGAATTAATCAATCTTGGAACTGACACGAAACCACAAAACATTAATCTAGGTCTCAGACTCACATCGGAAGAAAAATCAACCTTTATACGTCTGTTGAAACAATATAAGAATGTGTTTGCTTGGAATTACAATGATCTTAAAACCTATGACACTTCTATTATTCAACAAACTATTCCTATGACCTCTGATGAAAAACTTGTTCAACAAAAATTGAGGACTATTCATCCCAATTTATAAAGCTAGATTAAATCTGAGTTAAATAAACTACTAAAAGCCAAAATTGTTTTTCCTGTTAGGCATTCTAGGTGGGTCTCCAATCTCATCCCAGTCAGAAAGAAAAATGGTGATATTAAGATTTGTATAGACTTTTGCAATCTCAATAATGCTTTCCAAAAGGACAATTTTCCGTTGCCTCTTATGGAACATATATTGCAATCAATTGTAGGCTAAGAACTAATGTCCTTTCTAGATGGTTTCTTAGGTTACAATCAAATCTTAGTCCATCCAGATGATCAACTAAAAACTACATTCAGAACAAAATGGGGCACTTACACCTATCAAAAGATGCCATTCAAAATAATTAATGCTGGTGCCACTTTCCAAAGAGCCATGTACGTTGCCTTCAAGGGTTTAGTTAATAGGTCAGTGGTAAGATACTTAGATGATATAACTGTATATTCCAAAAAATGTAGTAATCATTTGAGATATCTAAAACAAATCTTTGAATGTTTTTGAAAGTATGGGATTTCCCTTAACCCCAAGAAGTCCTTTTTCACGTTAAGTGAAGAAAAATGCCTTGGATTTATTGTGTCCAAAATAGGGATTCATATTGACCCAGAGAGGATTAAAGAAATTTCTAAAATACCTTTACCCCATAAAAAAAAATCGATGCAATTGTTCCTTGGTCAAATAAATTTTCTCAAATGATTTGTCCCTAACTTCTAAAGAATTGTGTTACCACTTTAATCCATGATAGAGAAAAATTCTCTATTTAAATGGGGTTAGTTGGAACATGAAGCTTTTAACTTGATAAAACAAGAAATCATAAACATCCCATCTTTAGGAATGCCAAATTTTTCCAATCATTTCACTTTGTACACTTTCACTTTCGAGAAATCATATGCATCCATATTGACACAAGCAAATAAAGACAAAGCCGAAGCCCTGATTTCTTTCTTTAGCTCTAATTTACAAGGAGCTGAATTGAATTACTCAAATGTTGAAAAACAAGCTTATGCTATTTTCAAATCAATAAAACACTCTAGACATTTTATTCTCAAAACCCACACCAAGGTGCTAGTACCATTCCCAGCAGTAAGAAATATTCTAGTAGAAAGGGATGAGGGTGAAAAAAGAGAAAATTGGGTTACGACTCTGCAAGAATATGACATTGAAATCAAACCAGCAAACATTGTGAAAGGTCAAGGTTTTTGCAGGATGTTGGCAAGAGCATAGAATATGTCAGAATCAAAACATTCTGGTGACGAGGTACAAATCTATGAGGTAAGCCTTACCGACAATGAATCAACATATGTTGATATAATATGCTATTTAAAAAATGGATATGTGCCTCCACATTTGAATTACACAAATAAAGGAGCCTTGAGGTTGAAAGCTAAACAATATCAAATTGTCAACAATGTGCTATTTAGAATGAATTATGATTTTGTTTTGCTTAGATGTCTCGAGAAATTTGAAGCATATAAAGTATTGCAGGAAATTCAGGATGGATCAGCTGGTGGACACTTTGCAGGAGATGCTACAACACATAAAATCGTACATGCAGGTTATTACTGGCCAACCCTATTCAAAGATGCACACAGTTACTTAAGGAAATGTAAGATATGTCAGACAACTACCAAAAGATAGAAGAAACTAGCATTACCGTTATGACCAGTCAACATTGATCAACCATTTGAACAATGGGGATTGGAAATAATAGGTGAGATCGTTCCTTATTCTTCTAAGCAACATAAATATATCCTTACAGCCACTGATTACTTCACCAAATGGGTTGAAGCAATTCCACTCAAGGTAGCCAACTCTGAGAACATTATTGAATTTATAGATCAATTTATCATCACTAGGTTTGGTTTGCCTTCTACCTTAATGTTCGATAATGTATATTACTTTTCAGGCAATGCTCTGACAGAATTTTCTATTAAAAGAGGCTTTAAACTTAAATATTTTGCTAATTATTATCCACAAATAAGAACATTATTATGATTATTAAACGAACTATTGATCAAAGTCAAAATAATTGGCATATATCTTTAGTGTTTGCTCTATGGGCAGATCGAATAACTCAGAAAAACTTCATCAACTCTTCTCCTTTTAATCTAGTTTATGGGATAGAAGTTGTCTTATCAACAAAAATAACTATTCCCTCGTTTGCCTTAGTTCAATTCACTGAAGAAACTCCTTCCTCATTTATGCAACTTAGAAAATTACAAATCCTTAAAGTTGAAGAGGAACGAGAAAAGGCTAGAATTACACGTGCACATCATCAACAGTTAGTCAAAGTGTCCTTTGTTTCAAATTATGTATCTTCAAAAAATTTCCAACTCAAAGACTTAGTGTTAAAATGGGATAAAGCCCATGAAGAGAAAGTCAAGCATACTAAGTTCCAACAAATGTGGCTTGGCCCATTCTAGCTTGTCGAGCTAATAGGCCCAACAACTTTACTGTTACAAGACCTAACAGGTAAGAGAGAACCTCAACCTGTTAATGGGTAGGTCCTAAAGAAATATTTTCCATAGAAGATGATCTCTTCTGATCACTGTATATTATATTCTTTAGTTAATTTTCTTTTGAAATAATAATACAAGTTGAAAACATTTACATTTGGTTTTACTGAAGGATAGTTTCTCTTTTTAATTTTGTTTTTTGCTTGTATAAGTAGAAATGGTTATGAAAGTTAATCTTCATTCATGAAATAAATAGTTGAGTGCTACAACTCCAAAAGTACTTGTTTTTTTGCTAAATTATCTGATCCTTGATAAAACTTAGCTTCAGAAAGAAATTTTCTTTACATCAGTCAGGAAATGAATCACTAACAAAGCAAAGTTTCTCTGCAGAAAAGCATCTTTAAACTCTACAATTGTTGTCTAGAAACTCTTAAGGAGCCAGTGATTCCCCCCACTTAAGTAGCTTTCAATTTTAGAGTGTAATTCTAAAATATACTTTAAACTTAAAGGATAAGAGGTCTCATCAAGAGCCAGCTTACCATGATCATAAGATTATAACCAAATGACATTACCAATACTGAATATCAAAACAGGGTAATGGATTGAGATTGTATCAATCAAAAGACAAGGGATCTCATCAAGAGCCATCTTGTTTAGTCAAGTTACAAATCAAGTGAATGGCAATTTCAATTTTGGCCACCAAACCAAGACATTGTCCATTAATAAATAAAATGAGAATGAACTACTTCAATTAAATAAAGAAAGCATCAAGTATACAAAAGAATTTATCTTTAAAGTTGCATTCTTACTTAAGTGGGACATTGAATCATTGCTGGGTAACAGGTAACCTTGTCAAGGCTATGAATGCGTGTTGGCAGTAGAGGATCTGTCTATGACAAATGAGTATACCAAAATTGGTCTAACGAGATTCTTTTGCTTTTATCTTTATAACCAAGTAATGATTGATGTAGGTAAAATGAATATCTATGAGAAAAGGGAAATTAGAAGAAAGATAGTTAGAGCAGATGTTGTTTATTGGTAAATGAGCTTCTTACCTTGTATTCCATGCAATTTAGTTTTATTTTCAAAACTATATTTATTTTAGAAGTTTTAGAAATTTCAAAAAGCTCTCAGAGATAACTGGTTCTTCCAAGTGAATCACCAACTGTTGTGCTTGTCAACAACCTCCCATTTATTAACTTTAGTAGCAAAATATTTTTTGAATCAGTAACCGGAGAACCCACAGTATGAACATTTTGATGCCAACGTTTCAAATCCCAACTGGGATCCATCATCAGGACTTTAAGAATGATGATAAAAGATAAACTGCTATAG
>APFE031459266.1:87192-135952 GCA_000404065.3 Pinus taeda | reverse complement strand
TTATTTATGAATATAGATCTTTGTTCTTCGATAGTAGTATGTTGCTGTGATTCCACAGGTGCTCTTTGAAGCTGGGCAGACAAAGCAGAAGTGGCAAGGCTCTATCAGGAAGGAGAGGAAATCAAGCGCAAGACTAAGGTTGGTCTCCTTTGTTCCACTCCTATCTATTTTCATAAAGGAAAGCAAAAGTATACTTTACTTGTTTGTTTCTAAGATAGCCACCAATATTAGTGGGAATAGCAGCATCCGAGTGGACACTATTCCCAGTAACACTAAGCTACAACAGGAGTTCCAACAAATGCAACTAGAACATCAAAGCAACTTGGCAGGTAAGGAGGCACAGATACAGGGCATAACAGATCTACATAAGTATGACCCAAATATCGATCAATTTGTCACCGAAGCACTCAGCCTCAACTCCCATCTCACACAACAAAAATAATTGCTATGCCAAAAAATCTTGCAGTGGAACTCTCATTGCGAAAGAAGTGATAAATTAACAAGCCAAGTTGTGGAAATGCGACTTGCATATGATGAAATTCTTAAAAAGGTTTCAGATTTCATAACTTGGAAAAATTATGAAATGGGAGAACAACCAACATGCCTAAACTAAATGAATCACATAAGGAGATCTTATTTGCAAGTTGGGTTTCTTGGCTCAAAGAGGCAGAACATGCAATAAATGATGCAGAAGCAATGTCAAACAACATCATTGAAAGTGTAAATGAAAATCTGCATAGTGCTAATCTTGTGGTAGAAACAACCCTTGGTTTCCTTCCGAATGCAAAACAACTTGAATTACAGTGGAAACAGGTAGCAGAAGAAAGAGCAGAAGCAATTAGGAAAGTGACCGGGTTAAACTGGGAGGCTTATTGGAAATATCTGGTAAAACCGACAGCCAATTTCTTACACTGAATTGCCTAATTGTTTTTACCGAGAAAATGGTGCCAGCACTCATCGCCATGTTTATAGGACAACTGAAAGCTGAAGTCGGCCACCCTACACTCAAGGCCATGCTAGATATTTGCGATTTGAAAGATCGAATGCAGGATTAGTCATTATGCACATCTCTATTTTTGTTTTATTTTGCTTAAATTTAGGCAGGTCGTTTAAACCTCCTCAATTTTTTTTGTAATAATCTATTTTTAGTTTCATAAGTTAGTATTTAGACCCCTCTCTTGCATTTAGAGAGGGGTCCAAAATTTTTATCAGAAACATTCTTCAAAACATGCACTTCTGTCTCTTTGAGGAAGTTCTGGTGAAATTAATAGAACATGATTTATTTTCTACTTGAATTTGACATCTTCTACTGAAACTGCACTTCTGTACTCTTAGATGATGTTGTATGGTTTGAAAGTAGATCAATATTGCTAGAGCACATGAGGATAATTTATTATAAATGATACTTTTATCTCTTAATTCTTTTTATTTTATGCATCAAGTAATACATTATTTTCAAGTTATTTATTTTCTGAAAGTTTGAATTTTAGATTGCCATTATTGCACTATTGTATGATGATTTATAGTTTATGCTAAATACATGAATGATTTTTTATGCCATATATCTCTCATATCATTTGGGTTAACCTTTTATACAAAACGATCATTGTTAAACGGGTTCACTTCTTATCATTATTGAATGATCTTTATTATCAATTGCTTTCAGACATCATTTTAGATCACATACATCATGTTACTCCTAGGATAGTTATAGTTAGATAAATATTTTTGATTAGGATAAACTGGGTGTGATTATTAGTTAAATTAGATGAAGTGAACAAAGTTCCTTCTATAAATAAATTACTCCAGAAAACATGGAATATCAAGATATCCATTAAGGATACAAATATTATATATTAAATATATGAATAAGAATGAGAATGAATAATATATTTTACAATGAGAACGAGAGGCTTTCTTATATATCCGGCAAGTGTCTTTTCATGAAGAGTCATGTCCTATCAGACATGCCTTTTTCACCTAATTACTAGCTTAACTAATTATTGTTTATGATTATTATCGTTTACACTATTTAACATTATTTATATATACTTTGTTCGTTACATTGCCTCCTTCCTCAAAAAGCTTTGTCCTCAAAGCTTGTCGATGAAAAAGGCTTGATATCTTTTTCAGCTTCAAATGAATTGTTTCTTAGGACAATCACATTTGTTGATACAAGTTGATATGATATTCTAAGTGACATACAAAATCGTCGCACTGAGAAGGGATCAGACCATCCCAGATTAATCTTCTGTTGTGTAGCATTGTGATTATTGGAATTTTGTAATGACTTGTCATCATAAGACTAGATTAATGTTACATCATTATTATCTGGAACATCAATTTGTTGTTTTTGGTCTGAATGGTCCTGATACGTAGCGTGGTTGATTTGTCTATTCTTACGATTTGGATGCTGATAGGGAATTTTTTTGGTTTGACTTTCCCTTATTGGGCATGTGACAATTTTTATATTTTCTTCTAGCGAAGATGTTGCTGAGCTGGTTATGGAACATTCACTTGGGATGTTCATTGTTTGAACAACAACATCTAACCGTGTTGTTTATTCTACTAACTTGTGTTCTTGAGTTGTCAAATTGATTGGATCGGTATTCGTTCCCTTATTTTCAACTTGAATTGTTGCGACTGTAGATTTCGATATTTCTTCTTGAGTGAATTTTTCTAACTTATCTTTTAATGCCTTCTTATCATCCTTAAGTTTCTTAATTTGAGTGAGTAGACTTTGATTATGGTTTTTCAGTCGCAAAAGTTCTTTGATTTCTGATTTATCAGCCTTATTTTCAATGTTTTGAATTTTAAGTTTTTCATCTTTTAGATCTCTAATTTGTTCTAATAAATTTTTATTAAGGTTCTTTAAACATAAATTTTCCTCTTCTTGTATGATAAATGCTGCTTGAGTTCTTTCTTTGAGACTTTAGTCTTCTTCACTTGTGCCAGTAATTTTTCGACGTGGTCCTTGAGACGAGAAATTTTTTTGACCTTTTCCATTATTTCTTTGTAATGTATATCCACAAGATTTTTATGTTTGCATTCTAACACTTGCTTTGTTGAATTTAGGCTATTTTGTCATTCTCTTGATCTTTTAGCTGCACTTTCTCGGTACACTGGATAACATCATTCTGTGGAAGTGATGATGGATGTAGAGAATCGAAGAAGGAATCCATTCTCTTTATCTCCTCAATATATCAGTCAATTATTGTAATTAATTGTTCTATATCTCTTGCGATTGATTATTTTTGTTCCCTACTTAGGGATTCCATATTTTTTCTTTTTCTTCACTTCTTTTAACTTTGTATGTATTTTTTATTATTTATTAATTTTTATTTTTTTTTTTTTTAACTTTTTTATATCTCCCTTATATATATATATATATATTTCCAATATTATCCTTAATGTGGATTGTTAAAAACTTGAATACCCTTTTATTAAAAAAAAAATACTCCTTTATATTGTGCCTCTATATATGTATGTATTTCTTTATATTAAGACCCCTTTTCAAAATAACTTTATTATATTAAAATAATAATAGTTTCACTTCCTTTTTTTTTTAATAAATTGGTCCTTTTTTTTATATACTTAATTACTCCCTTGATAACTTTTAGTGTCATCCCACTTAATATAAAAGTCACACTTAATATAAACTTTTATGATGTCACCACACTTAATAAATATAAATGTCACGTCTTTTCATATGACACGGTCACAATGTTCACAATATTTTTTAAGTAAAAAATAATATTTACCTTTCACATAAGAGCTTTTGTATCCCTAATTTTTCTTTAACTTTTAAAATACCATGGACTATTACCATGGGTTGTTTTTAAAACCTCCGTTAAAATGTTCTCCACATAAAAAGTAAATTGGTTTTTGTTTTTGTTTTGTTTTCTTTTTATTAACTTTTTAAATTACCATGGGCAATTACAATGGGTTGTTTTTAAAACCATAGGCTTCTCCATGTAAAAAGTTTTAAATATACTTGGTATGATATTTTGTATCCATTTTGTTTTTTCTTTTACCTTTTTTTCTTCTTCTTCTTTTTATTTATTTAGTTATAATTTTTTTTTTTGGTTAATTTTTTTTATGGCCAAAGGCCTAGAAAGACGGAGAAAAGGAGAAACTCCCAAATTTTGAGCAAAATGCTTCAATTGTACGACAACAAGGTTGATGATAGGTTGATAGCCAAAGGCCTAGTGATCAACCAAACATGGCTCTGATACCAAATGAAGTGAACAAAGTTCCTTCTATAAATCAATTACTCCAGAAAACTTGGAATATCAAGATATCCATTAAGGATACAAATATTATATATTAAATATATGAATAAGAATGAGAATAAATAAGATATTTTACGATGAGAACGAGAGGCTTGCTTATATATCAGGCAAGTGTCTCTTCATGAAGAGTCATGTCCTATCAGACATGCCTCTTCCACCTAATTACTAGCTTAACTAATTATTATTTATGATTATTATTGTTTATATTATTTAAAATTATTTATATATATTTTATTCATTACATTAGATTAGTTTGAGGCTAGGTATTACTCCAAAGATATCAAAACATCGTCCCATTACCACAAACAAAAAAATAGATTGGGAAACTGGTCCCATCATCCCTAGTCGGAGCCACTATTCCAAAACAAAAAGGAGTTGTATCAAGGTCCCGACCAGGTGGTTATCCCCCTTTGTTGAGGCAACAATTTTCGAGCCTTCAACATTATTTAGGATAGATTACTTAATGTTGAATTAATAGTTGCAACAAGTAGAATTTCATGAGATCTCTAGGAGTTTTGATGCATGGAAGTTGTAAAAACCTCTCATTGTAAGTTATAACATATAGGAAAAGACAATTAAATATAAAGGGAAAATATACACAAGAAGCTACTCTATCGATAAGAATTTATGATAGCAATAAAATAAAACTAACTTTAATGTTTAAATAGCACTCAAATAACATATTCTGGTCGGTAAATAAATACTTGATTTATTTGAATGGAAGGAAAATAAAGAAGTACAATATATCATATGAAGAGAGAAATTATGGTAAGTGGGCTCTAATATTCTTTGTTGGAGATTTCTTTGATCTCATTGCATGATTAATAGTAATATTTATTTCATTTGGGCAAGAGTTACCTTTTGTGTGTGACCACTTTAAAGGGAAAACAACTAATAAGAAGGTAGGAAAACCATAATTGGAAGGATAAAAACACTAGATCACCGACTATTTGATCCCATTTTCTCAACATAATGTTTCTCTAAATTCCTCCTCCATAATGCATAGTCATCCATTATATTTAATCAGAGTTAAACCCCATCCTAAAATAGTTCCTATGTGAATTCTCCTTATTCAACGATGGGAACCCATGCGCTCGATGAGACCTCAAGGAAGGCCAAAGGATTGAGAATTTATGAGATGGAAGTCTCAACTTGGTATTTAAGTAAACACTACACCATTTCAACATTTATTACACATAAAGTACATGAGTTTATTGATTTATAGGGGTCATGCAACTATTGAATGTTTTTGAAGGTGTTTGACATAAGTAACTCGAGATATGTTGGGCAAACCTAGAAATGGTGAATTAATTGTGCTAGACTTTACTTACCGGTGTTTAAATAACTAACAAATCATGTGATGATTTGCAATAGGTTATTCGTATGTGGATTTGAAATAGTTTTAGATGTGACCACTTAAATGTTATAGGTGAGTCAAATTAAGGTAATAACAAATATAATTAGAGTAAACATTCCTACAATTAGAAAACCAACTAGCTAATATTGAGAAAAGTATTTAGTTAAGAAAATTAGAGAATAGTCATAGATTATCCCATCCTTAATGATACTACTATACCTTTCATAGTTTAATATGATCAACTAAAATTTCTATTATAAAAAATATAACTAGGATTTGCACTTAATGTTGCAAAGGAAACGCCGTAAGGTATAGTGTGTGGAAGAATATTGAAATGTGAATGGGTTTTTTTGAAGGCAAGGGTTGATGATAATGAGTTTGAATTGAGGAAGCCATGTCGAAAACCCTATTCGGGGGTTAAAGTGGCTATGAAATGGAATAAAAATAGTCATAAATATCCATTGAACTTGTTTAGATACCTTAAAGATTGCCTAGTTGAAGGTGAAGTTAAACAAATGAATTCACGCGAACAACAATTGGGTATCCATATCGATATACAAAATTTTAAGGAGAGGTATGTTAATCTTTTCAAACAACATTCTAATGTATTTGCCTAGAAATATGAAGACTTTAAACCATATCACATTGTGATGAACTGAATCCCTGCCAGGATATATTCCTTAGGACGCTACAGGTGGTCGATAAGGAGGTGAAAACAAATGCTTGGGCTCATGAAGGAGCTCTGTATTGTCCTCCAACCCACACTAATCCTACGCCAATTATATTCCATGGCAACATCGTACACAAAAACATCTCTTGTTCATTACTCCTAGTATGGTAATATTGACTAACTCTGCCTGTGTCACAAATCATATAAAAATGGATTTCAGTTAGCTCCGTGGTCCTTGGAGAATAATAATATATCTAAATTACCCTACCTACTCATATATGACTTGGACTTTCCATCTACCTTCTCATACATACATGACCTTCTATCATCACACTCTAGATTCCTAGAGATAAACTCATAACACTCTCTCTCTACTTTCCTACATTTTGAAAATTTATGTCAAAATAAAAATATAATTTACGATAACATAATAGTCTTCTTCACAAAGTACTCTATCACTTTTCCATCTACCTTACCTTCTCATGCATGGGCCTTTGTGTAATAACACTCTGCATTTCTAGATATAAAAACACATAACACTCTCCTTAGTTGCATAGTTACTTTCCACCATCTAGGCTTTTTCATTTCATAAGAAAAATAAGTTTTTTAAACTTCTTTTAATACTAGTTTCAATTTTAAATAGTAATCAAATTCTGAGATATTATTTCAAAATATAATTGTAAGTAAATCATTGTTATGCCTTGCATTTCTTTGTGTATTTAATTTCATTTTTAAATTATAAAACAATTGTTGAAATATTGTGTATTTAGTTTCATTTTTAAATTATAAAATAATTGTTGAGATATTGTTTCAAAATCTAATTGCAAATAAATTATTGTTATGTCTTGAGTGTATTTATTATTAAAAACAAAAAAAATAAATCATTGTTATGCCTTGCATTTCTTTGTGTATTTAGTTTCAGTTTTAAATTATAAAACAATTGTTTGAGATATTCTTGCAAAATCCAATTGTAAGTAAATCATTGTTATGTCTTGTGTGTATTTCTTATCAAAAAAAAATTATTGTTATATTATTCTTATAATTGAATTATTGCAGGACTGTTGCACGCAAGAATTTCAATAGTTTTAATGATGCTAATTTTCAGTGGGTGTGTGTTGATCACAAAGATTCTCTTGCTTGTGTTCCCCATTGAAAATAAACATCTATCGACAATTAACCATAATATTGCAGTTGCACTGTTAATCCTCGGCACCATCGTCATTGCCATTGGCCTCTTCATGTTCTCTCAGCAAATCGGTGACAGAACCCATGGTTTTTCTATGATTTTTATCCGGAAATAAAGCATTTCATTTTTCTTCTATTTCTCAAATCTGTTTTTGGATTTTTTGGCCTCTTATATCGGTGTTGTCTTACTGCTGAAGATTGAGGGTTATATCTGATTTTATTTTTGTGGGATTTCTATTTATTGTTGTTCAGGTATGTTGTTTGCGTTGCTGGGAACAATCCTGTTTGTCCCAGGGTTCTATTATTCGAGAATTGCAGGGTACGCGTACAAGGGCTACAAGGGCTTCTCTTCCTCAAACAATCTAGCGGTGTGAAAGATTTAAAAAACTGAGTTCTTTGGCTTGCAGTGTGATCTTATATGTATTACTTGGGGTTTAGTGGGTTATTTATTTCTGGGGTTAGGGTTTAAGGTTATGCTGTTCAACCTTAAAATTATGGCCAAATTCTAAAAAATTGAAAATTTGTTGGCCTCTTCTGTAAATGAAAGATTGTGTAAATCTTTTCCTGAGGTTTTTTTATTTTTAGTTGCCAATTCAATTACATTGTATAAAGGATATGAGTGTTTGTTAATTCTATGAAAAGCTAAGAAAACTTTGGGGATTATTTAAGATTTCAGGCTACAGGAAGAGTCTCCTCCTTTCCAATCCTCCTTTTATGGTTGTTGTCAATTCCTTAGTTTCTAATGTCCGGCTGTGCAAGGCCAGGATGCCCTTTTTGCTTCTTCTTTTTTGGGTAAAACAAGGGACACATTGTACCAGAAGACATATAGGGATTCCGCGGAGGATTCTCTTAAGGTTAAAGTCAAATAACTATGAGTAAAAGTCGTAGGTACTTTTTTGAAGTACTTATTCTATTTCAAGAAAGATCATTCTATTGTACTAAGCAGTGTGAAATGACCCCGCTTAAGTAAATACTGTGTTAGTTCGAATAAGTTTGATAGAATTTAAAAAAGGCCGTGAACTACTAAGATTTGGCAGAGCTTTATGAATGTTCAGTTAAGTTAGCAGGTTGTTGTCCAGAGGCACAGTTTCAAAGAGAAAATGCCATCTGAAATGAAGACTGTTTATTTACTTGTGGAAAATAACCATTAAATAGTCCAATTGAGAGGCAAATGCCAGTATGCAGCCTGCATTTGTTATTATCAAAAGAAGTTAAAGCTTGTTATGCATACCAAATGACAAATACTAATCATTCACATCATAATAAGGGTTGGAAATTAATAATTCTGGAGGCACCAAATACAAGAGTTCAATAATTCTGGAGGCACCAAATACAAGAGTTCAATACAACGATAAAGCTTATTAATAAACGCAGGGTAGCATTATCATGCAGGGCACACCAATCACCCATTTGCTACAGACGACCTCTTATATCTAAACAAGACTGGGGACTTGAGGCTGTTGTGCAAATTATTGCATACACATTCCATGACAACCTATACTACAAACTTTCAAATATAATCTGAGCTCTCATATCCCTCTCAAGGAATTATAAGTTTTTGTCCGGCATAGATGGTGTCATCAGTGTACTTATTTGCAGCTTTTATTTGATTAACTGAAACCTGCACTCAACCAAGGAAACAGAACCAGTTACACAAGTCTTATACAATGGATAGAAGGGAACAACATGGCAACTTAGTTTCACATGCATTTAAAAAGTTGAACAGCAACTACGCTAAGAAATGCTCTACAATAAGGTGGGACAAAGAATAAAGATACTTGATAAATAGAGTCAGAACACTCACCAAAATACAAGAGTTCAATACAATGATAAAGCTTATTAATAAACGCAGGGTAGCATTGTCATGCAGGGCACACCAATCACCCATTTGCTACATGAGTTTCCAAAGCATCACTGGACTCTGGTATGATTAACATTCAACTTGCATTTTACGAAATAGTAAAGAGACATGGACATGGTATCTCTAGAACATGACATTGTGTCCCTGAGTAACAAATTATAAACAAAACAAATACATTTCCAACTGGCTTATCACATATTTCCTTAAAATTTGTGATAGATAACCTACCATAAACAATCTAAAACTCAAATTGGACTGGACAATCTCTTATATCTAAACAAGACTCGGGACTTGAGGCTGTTGTGCAAATTAATGCATACACATTCCATGACAACCTGTACTACAAACTTTCAAATATAATCTGAGCTCCCATATCCCTCTCAAGGAATTATAAGTTTTTCTCCAGCATAGATGGTGTCATCAGTGTATTTAGATGGTGTCATAGAGCTATAGGCGAATGTGATAATCATAAACATCAAAATGTTACTTGGTTTTTTCATCTCCCTCACCTTCTAAGTAGGCATGGGCATCCCAATATCCATTGTTGATAAGAAGTTTTTTATGCACACCTAGATTGCAAGATATTTCTGAAGTTTTTAGAGAACATCGCAAAATGAAAAGACAAATACAGTGTCTGACAATACTTGGTATGATGAATTAATAACTGGATAGACCAGAATAAATATATATAGAAAAAATTAAACAAAACAACAAAGAATACATGTAAATTCAACAGAAATATATCAACTACAGAACTATCAATACATATAAATATAACTCATTGATCGATCGTTCAACCTTCAAAACTATTATCTCTATCAGATGTGTTAAAAAATTTGAAAAAACATGACAAAATTGGCAATGTATGCCAACTAAAAAAAAAAACTGAAAATTGTTCTTCACTATTGAGCTTATATCTTTTAGGATATTTAAATAATTTCTATGGTCAAGTTTGTCAATCTGCCTTCCTTCCCTTTCTAAGCAACTCCTGAACTTCTCCGGTGTATGGGTGAACATGGTATTCATATTGTTGCATAACAGAAAATACCACCATCTCCAAACAGATCAGCACATTTTGCAAAGCCTCTTGAATGTGTTCCACGTCAAGCCAGAAATGGTGGGAGCGGATAATACCGGCAGAGGCCAGTATGTCAAGTACAACTCCCTAAAAACAAAGGAAGAATTATTAATGGTTTACAATGCTAAAACCTGGATAAGAGAAGCCTATAACAAGAGAATACATGCAAGGCAGGGCAAGGAAATGCTATTATACTTGCTTTTCTCCAAAATAACAGTAAATTATGTTTTTGTTTCACAGGTCTAATATACGGTATCAAAACATTTTGGTACATGACGTACCTGCCAGAAGCAAAAGAATACAATTCCTTTGACGCACAAAAACTTTGCCAGGGGCTTGTGGGGTTCCAACTCCTTGGCAAAGACATGGTAAAAAACGACCAGAGAATAAAGGGCCAGGGATACAGAAATGTTCAATATAATTGAGAAAACCCAACTGATCCATCCAGTATATAGGCCAAGCAATTGGAAAACTATCATTAAAATTGACAAAACTGGTCTTATGATAGCAAATTGCCATGTCCAATATTTAAGAAGCTTCAGTGTATGATGATCCAGATGCACTATGCGAGGCTGTAAAGCGAAGATAGCTTGTCAGCAGATTGTTGGAAAAATGGACACCAAATAAAAGTATTTCCTACTTAACATGATTGTTAATGGTAATCAACAAGATGCCAATTCACATTTCTTGCACCCATGGTTTTGAGGAACACAACAAAGCTGCTGCTAGTTATTGATGTAGGATCTTGGGTATAAAAACAAAAATGTACTGCAACAAAATGTAATGTACCTGAAAAAGTGTCATGGGAAATGAATGGTGAATCTCTCTACCCTTGATCCCATGAGGGACTATTTTCTGGCTCATGGAGATATTCAAATAGCTATACATCAACGCCAAGAATTTTGCAATCACCTGACACAACCAATTAAAATACTCCTTTTCGTTAATGAATTGAAGAGGAAATAAATGTGAATTTAATTAAAATAAAATTCAACCATGCTGCAAAGAGTCGTCCCATCATTCAACTCACTGAAAGCCATTGCTGGCTCCAAGTCCAAAAGATTCGAGAAAGAAATTCAAGCAAATGGAGGATAGCAGCTGAACTGTAAAATGCATCGTCAACATTGTGCAGAATTCTGCCCCAAGCAGTGTCGACGTTCTTCGGTCCATCTGCATTATATCCATATTTGCTAAACTCTTACTTATTCTTCGAAACCTACAGATCACAAAGAAAAAAAGGAAAACTAAATTCAGGTCAAAACAAGAGTGTATATTACTGGATCCAGGGTCCGGTGTTCAGTTGATCCTGCACAATTGCTAAAAATTACTGTAAACATTAGACATAGAAATGAACAAAAATGAATTTCCATATGGCCTCCTAGGAATCCAAATAATCCAGCAATCCATCTATAACGTATCAAAAGGTTCATTAAAGGCCAGGAAAGGGAAGAAGCCGAGAGTTAAATTTTAATCCTAACACAAGCCTAGTAAGTTCTTATAATAAAATGAATTCTTTGAGTATGTTGATTTCACAGTTCATAGTTTTACAGAAATACTGGATTTTAAGTGTCAGAGTTTTGAAACATTCCCAGCAAGTTGAGTGGACATTCCACCCATCATTAGAGGACCAATCGCCACAATATGATCCCTTGATGAGAGGTGGAGTGTCAATTCAAAATGTTGGGAACATTTCAAAACTCTGCATCGTTAAAATCTAAGTTCCTACCTCTTTCAAACAACAATACATGTTCCTGACCATGAAACAAAAAGAAATATGGATACAGTTTCAACAAAGAAAAACAAAATAGGGATATGAAAAGTTTTGAAAAACAACATTTCCCCTGATTTTTAATTTATTTGAAAATATATGATATATATGCATTGCTTATGACTGAGAAATTTTGCTGAGTTTTTAGATTTTCCCCGATTCGAGTTTTCATACCCTTTCTGAGACTGATTTTTTTAACGCTAATTCAGATATCAATTAAGCAAATACTACAAATTTAAAGAAAAACAAAAGAATTCTCAATATTTTACGATTTTTGTTCTGCCACAGCTCGGGATTAGGCAGTAGGCCTACCTTCTCACTGTGGCTTCAGAGAATTTTTGAGTGTCACAATTTATCTGTTTATGATTTCACTCATAATAACCGTAAGCACTAAGGATGCTCTCCAAATCACCTTTCTCCAGAGGATCCATCAAGGTCACTCAAAAAAAAGCGAGGAGAGGGTGAATGCTAATACTAAATAGCCTATTAGTTAGTCTCTGTGTTCTTGAAGATTTTTTAGTAGTATAAATTATAATGGAAATGGTTTATTTCGAATAGTATCTTTACAGACCGCAGTAGGATTGAGAAACATTGTGCCGCAACTTAGACAATGTGCAGATACTTTAAAGAACGTGTTCATTACATAATATTGCAATGGGATGACATGACCATATATATCCTTCCCGGATATATTGACAGACAGTATGGTTTGAGTTATGAACAAGTATCAATCACATTGGGCATTGCATATTTTCACTTTAGATCCTATGATATGAAATCTAAAAGACCATTACTTTTCATGATAGACTTAGTTCTCTGGGATATATATTCAACCCTAGTATCAGGGTCCATGATGTCTGGTACATGGCATCATAATTCGTAACAGTATTATTTTTCCCTTATAAAACTCTTAACTTCTACGAAGCACCTGCTTAATCGCAGCTCTGATTAAATCAAAAGCAGGAAAACAAACAAAATAGATCATAAAGCAGATAAAAAAAGAAAAACTATTACTTACTTAAGACTCTAGAGCAGTACAGTGGTCCCAAAGTGTAAATTCTTGAAGATATCTGCACTTCAACATGGATTTATGAGATTATACACACACTAGATTACTAAATCAATAAATTGTACGCAGTACAGTAAAAAAATCCAGCGCACATACACCCGATTTAGGATTCTTCTATTCAGATAAACCCAAATTGGGATCTTACTATATCTCTACACCCGAATTGGGGATTTAAAAAGCCCGTGCTGCTCAAATGAGGAATTTCCAATATCTCTGCAAACTATATGGATGTAATTCAATCTAACCGATATCCAGGTGTGGCTTTTTCAGTAATCCCAACCCAAGTGTGGATTTCTGAAGCTGTTTGTACCAATGTACCCTAATGAGGGTTTTGCAGTGTTCCAATGACCCACCATTAGTATTTTCTGAGATGTAAACTCAAATGAAGATTACTCACCGTTTTATGCTAGCAACCTCACAATATACCAGATCCAGATGTCGAAATTGATTGTCCGATACAACTACTTATAAAACTGTTTCAGTGGCCCTCATTGACCTTCCACGCTGAAACCATCGGTCGATCAGTAGAGTCGAAAGTGGAGCTCGCCTGTCTTTATCAGATTTTATATATCGTAACTTCACTTTTCTTGGAGTTTTGATCATATCCATTGTATGGCTGAAACTCTTTGTCCTATGTGTTTAGAAAAATCATAGGTGGCTTAAAAAAAAACACAGACACACAACCTTGTTCAAAGGATAAACTAATAAAAAAGTTTTTACACTACAAGCCCTAATTACATAGCAATCAAACGATGACCCAAATAGCGAATCCAACTGCCCTTGAGTAACTAAAAGAAAAATAAAATTAGATAAACATAGAAACAAGAGCCAACCTTGTTCGGAGGATAAACTTTCTCCTTGTACCATGCTGGTCTGTCTTGCAAATCAATCGTACAGATTTCTGGTCTAGTGGCAAGTTGATTGGACTTGTATCAGCACTGCAACATGGGTTCAAAACCCCAAGTGGGTGTGGGTGAGGCCAGGTTCCAGTCCTGAGTAATTTCAATAGCATAGAAATGCCCCTCATAGCATGGGCATTTAGCCAAAGGAAAGCTGTAAGCAACATTTACATCAACGGAAAAAAGACTAAGAACAATAATTTAGCTCCACGGCTATGGTTCTGGAGTCTGGCTGAACTTTCGAACAAATAAAAGAAGGAATACATAACAACATAATTGATAAAAATGTAGACCTCTGCATAAAGATAATGAAATCTTGCATTAAGAAAAATGCATACAATCGTCAAAATAGATCAAACCTCGCAGAGTCTATAAAGTGGAAAAGAAAATCAGTTTCCCTAAACATACCATGGAAGAAATCGTGTATGAACAGTTAAAATGCAAATATGCACATGCAGATCAAATGCAAGGCCTTCGAATAACATCTAGAGTGAAGTTGCGAATGTTTAAAACTATCCGTGGCTAGACTTATTAGAAATAAGCAATCTGTTCTTATCATCCTCTGCCTGGCTTCTCACAAAGCTGATATTCCATTAAGCCTAAAGCAAAAAGTTACTAATCAAGTGCAAATATCAGAACTGTGAATGGATTACATTGCAGTAAAAAAACAAAGAAATTGAAAGACAAAACAACGGAGACCATATGGCACCAAGAATCCGTGAGAAGATGAAAAGGAAAGATACTACCTATATCAAATTAACATAAAACCAACTCCACCATATCTATATCAAAAAGGCAGAGTTGAACAATGAGAATTTAAGTCAAAACTACAAGAACCAGCTTGCATAACTTATAGGGGTCACTTTAAAACAACGAACACTGACTAAGACCCTGCATTTTATTTTCAATTGTTTCAGTCATTGCATAATTGTATCTTATATCAATAGAAGAACTACCCACACAAAATAGGGGATCAACATGATAAAAACCTTGATGTTCCTGGCACTCCAAACTCACTGGGCATATGGGCATGTCACACTGATATACAATATGCAAACCCTAGATCATTTTCAGTATTTAATCGCCAAATAGAGTATGATACTATACACATTCCAACAGAAAGTGATGATTTAGATACAATAATGATAAAAATTTAGCTGCCCACCTGGTAGTTCCTTTCTGTCTGCCAAGCGTCGCACACTTCCAAGGAGATTGATTGCGCTTCAAAGTAAATGGGCGCTGAACGGTTCAGAGGGAGGATTGATCGGCGGTTCAAGATTTTGTAATCGTCTAACATCTAATCCTACGGTGTCCAAGGATGACAGGTAAGCAAAGAGGGAGATGGGTTTCAGAGGGAAACGCCTTACGGCGTAAAAATAATTATTTTGAGTCCTTTTGAACACTAAGTTGTATTTTATAAAAGGTTTTTTTTTGGTTTTTTGTTTTGTTTTTAGTTTAGTTTTGTTAGTTTAGTTTTTGTTTTGTTTTGTTTTTTGGTTTTGTTTTTGTTTTTTGTTTTTGTTTTTGTTTTTGTTTATTTTGTTTTTGTTTTTTCTTTTTGTTTTTGGTTTATTTTGTTAGTTTGTTTTTGTTTTTGTTTTCGTTTGTTTGTTTGGTTTGTTTTTTTTACTTTTTATTTATTTATTTTTATTATTTTACCAAATCTTAGCTTAGTGGTAAGAAAACCATGTATTCATTAAGATCAAATAAGTGTTAGGCAGGTATTCTTTAATGTAATTTATGATTATCTTGTTGATGTTTTTTAGAAAATATTTTTAGTTTAAATTTGTTTATATCTTTCTCCAAGTAAAACTTTATGAGATTCTCTTTTTTCTACCAAATATTATTAATTTCCTTATGAACCTAGCACGTGGAAATTCATTTACCTAGTATATTATAAATGAACTTAATTAAATCACATCTGAATTCTTAACATCATTAGAGTAATAAAAAACCACATTAGCTAATCTCAATCACAATGACACAAACATATTCTGCCCAATCAATAAATCTTCATTAAAAAAATCAAAACTTACTTGGGCTCCCATCCTAGGATAATTAACCAACCAAGAAAATTATAGATATACAATTCCTTGGATATGATCAAGTAGATAAGGTTGTAGATCAATACTTGATCCTTTGGCCAATTCGGATCTTGAAAACCCGTTTCTACATGTCCTTAGACCCAACATGCTAGAGTATCACACTCCTTGTTGACATTCCTCTCTCAATATTTTTCTACTGTATGATGTGTCTACTCCCTCTCCCAAGCCTTGATTTTCTCACACTAGAGAAAGTGTCAAAGGAGATATTATGCAACTTTTTCACCCCTAGAGACTTAGGCTATGTAGAAGTAGCCAACTAAGCTACAAACATTAATGCTCCCTGATATCTAGGGAGGTACTTTTACCCCCTAGAATTGAATTCAATCCTAGAACTACATCAGTTGCCTTTTTTTCTACCTCTAAACTAGAATCCTTCCATGCCACCTAGTTTGGAAGAATCCTTGAAGTCCTACTCTCCTTGGTTTAGTTCATATAAGCTATTTATCTTAAAAATATTATAAGGTCATCTCATACCAAGAAAATTTATTAATATAATTGGAGGAATTTGTTGACTACTCCTCCCCACCAGAACTTGAAGGTTGACTCCCTCTATGTTGGTCAACCTTGTAAGCTTCTCGATCCTTGTCCCCAATCACTAGTACTCTTATTTCCTTGCTAGAATAGGCTAGACATTTACCCTATATAGGTTTCTTACCTGGGTCAAATTAGTTCATGTCCATCTTGTAATGCTACACATAACCCCTTCTTCTCCGTCATATAGACTGAGACAAAAATCCACCTAAGTTCTAGCTCCCATAGCATGTCCTTCACTTTTATCCTTCTTCTAGACTCAAGTTTGAATATTATTATTCCAACCCCCTTCACTTCATATTTTGAATCAACTCCAAACTCTACATGCAATTTTGAATCGTACTTGGTTAAGCCATCAAATAGCTCATTTGCCCCTATGTGCTAGAACACTTGTCATGAAGGTATCCTTATAGTTTTGAGAAACTACTCAAGGTTGTCCTAATAAGATATTCATCTAACACAAATATTTGAAAATATCAAATCTCATCTTAAAATTGTTGAATTCTAGTGAGGTATGATTCCATTGTGTCTAATTTAGTCATCTTAGTCTTCATGAACTTCTCCCTCAATGCCATTTTCCAATTATGGTTATTACTTTAATATAGGTTCATGAGAGCAATCCACGCCTCATGGGAAATATTCTTCCTTGATATGTTAAGGATCACATGATCCTTAACCCAATCTATGATGGTACATCTAGCATTCACATCTTTTAATTTCTGGGTCGCCAAAGCTATATCATTTGAAAGAGTTGTAAATTGGGTGTTAAAAAAATACCATAGGCTATTATCCATGAGAATGAAAATCGTACTCCATTTCCATGGACTAAAATTGTAAGTTCCATATAATCTATCCTTGAACCTTCAACTGATTTCTACCACCTTGAAGTTAGAAAATCAGATGAAAAAATTATGACTTTCACACCTTGATTTTTATGGTCTTTCTCTCCCTCTATGAGGGGTGATATTTGCCAACATATCTACTTATCTCTTGGATTTGTGGGCACAGTTATGGAAATTAGTATATATTTTTCTCTCTTAGTCCTAAAATCTCTATCATTTCCCTCACTCACACCACAACCTCTTCGATTGCTGCCAGTTCTGTGACATGGCTAGAAAATTTTATGACAAGTTCCTCTATTTTGTTTTCCCAACCTTCTACGTTGCTGAGATGTGGCATAGGATCACTTAGCTATTTTGTTGGCATCACCACATACATACTACTATTTGGATCTACAATCTAGCCTTAGCTAAGCTCATGTTATGGTTTAACATTGTTCCTTTCCTTAGCTGATAGCTTATTCAGCTCTAGGCACCATTGGCTATTAGACAAATTCATTTTCCTTGCTAGCCCTCTTCTCCCTATCGTGGTTCTATGTCTTGGTATGTAGTGAGTCAATTTTTAGGCTATTTCCTTGTTTGATGCTACTATTCATGAATTATAGGTTTGGTTGTTGTTTGCTACCACCACTACTTGACTCTACTGTCCTCTTCACATATAGTCCTCCATTGCTACTACATTGTTGACACCCATCGTGCTCTGTTGTGGTTTAACCTATACTCATTTTTCTTTGACCACCCCTATTTCCATGTCACATCCCAACTAATTGTTGTCAGGATTGGCTCCCTCTGTGCCCAATCAACTTGCATTTTATGTAGCCTTGTTACCTTGTTGTTTTTGTTGTCCTTTTCACACCCACACTTTGTCAAACCTTAGAAGTTTGGTGGATATGCTATCGAACATTACCAACCATCTCATTTTTATTATTTTATTAGGTTTTAAATGAAGCTTAGCCAAAAAATTTGGCCCCTCTACAACCAATTATTTTGTGCTTGTACTATATTGTCGATTTCCTTCAGCCCTAAAAAACAATTCACCTCGTATGATTACGGTTGAACCTAGTCTTGATCTTTTGTGTGATTCAAACATTGGTTTTTGAATTTTTTGGCTTTGATGCCATGCTAATTTTCCCATAGAACTAGCACTTGACAATTCATTAATGTAACATATTACAAATTTATTGAATGAAAGCACACCTAGGTTCTTAACTTAATTATTGGAAGAAAAAACCACATTAGCTAATCTCAATCTCAATGCCACAAAAATATTCTTCCTACTAATAATCTCCTTATTTAAAAACTAAGAACTTGTGTGAGATCCTAGCGTAGGACATGGATCAACTAACAAAACTATATTTATACAATTATTTTGATATGACATAGTAGATTAGGCCCTATATCGATCCTCGATCTTCTTGGCTGATCTTGATGTCCATGCCCCATTTCTACACTTCCTTAAACTTGGCACACTAGAGTATCAAACTCCTTACTGAGATTCCTCTCTCAATATTATGTTGTTGTATGGTGTGTCTCCTCCCTCTCCTTGGCCTTGATTTTATAAATTTACATTGATTCGAGTCACTAAACCTAATCTCCAAAGTGATTTGCGATTGATATTATAACTCACAAAACTTGAGATTAAGGGATGAGATTAAAACATAATTGCTAAAGTAAATATTTCACTTTTCCTAAGTTTACTTTACCTCAACTAGGCAACATAATAATTATTTGCCTTCCTAAGTGAAAACTTAGGCTATGTTACAAAATCAACTTGCTCACACTATATCAAGTGTCAAAGGAGATCTTGGGAAACTTTTGCATTGATAGACACTTATGCTTGTGTAAAATTACCTTCCCGAGATACAATCATCAACAATATCTACTCAATCACTACTTATACCAAATGTAGATCTTAACCTCATACAGAAATTACCTGCATATGAATTCTTCAAACATAGAAAATAAATAATGTGAGAGCATAACACATAAAACACATATACACAAAGATTTCCCCTGGATCCCAAAACTGGGACTGCCAGCTTGATTTTTCAGTATGTCCCTTTCAATGGTACAATACATATTTATACATAGCGAAGCATCAAATACCATGGACCGAAAAACCATCACGCCCAAAACCATGTGCGAAAAGCATGCACAAAACCATAGGTAGGTTATCCCACCTAATATAGGGTCCCAAAAAAAAAATCTCGGGGCACTGCCCCAAACCCTGCAATGGGGGGCAACCTGCCCCCCTCAAACCCCTTGGATAGGGGGGGCTATCGCCCCTCTTGTGACCCCCCTATTGCACAATCGGTGCAACGAAGGGGGGGCTTTTCCCCTTGGTTAATTAGGCGGGCTGGTTATGGAAAGAATATAACACAACCCAACATCAATGGTATATGTTAGCCCCATGGGATTGTATTTGATAGAACCTATGATCTATGGCATTATGATTAGAAACATTGCTCACACGGATGGTTGAATGAATTGAGATAACCCCTAAGGATATATATTTAAATAGTGTTTGTTAACCCCATGGGATTCTATTGGATAGAACCTATGCTCTATGACCTTTTGATTAGCAATATTGCTCATATAAATGTTTGAATGAATTGAGTTAACCTTTTCTGTGAGAGAGAGAGTTTTTATTTTTTATTCTTGTATTGCTTCTTGAAAAATATCATCTAAGTGGTTATGATATCACCCATGTATCAAGATTGAATAGGTGTTAAGTGGATATTATTCAAGATACTTAATGATTGCCTTGTTGACTTGTATTATGGATCATGCACAATTTAAACTTGTTCATTTTTTTATTTAAATTAAAACCTTCTGAGATGCCCCCAACTTTCTATGAATATCTAGAAGGAGGTTGATTAAATTTCTACTTTCAATAGTGCTTGCTAACCCCATGGGACTATATTGGATAATGCCTATGACCTATGGTTTTATGATTGGCACCATCCCTTTAGTAGACGGTTGAATTAATTGATCTAATACAAATATGAAGGCCCCATAGTTTTAATGTAATTTTTTGATAACCTATTCATTTTTTTCCAATGAAATCCTCCTAAGGAAACATATGGGATGCTTTAACACATTTATGGATGCATCATCATAGGTTAATGTACATAACCAAAGGGGATTCACATTAATCACTTACTAGAACAACATTTAATAAATGATCAACAAAGTTGGTTACAATAAATTGAGCTAATATCTTATAATTTTTATTTTTTTGAGGTGTTTTCAACCATGGACAATGGGTCTAGAAGAGGTTATGTCATATATCTTGGGGATATCGTAATTTTAGAGCCTATATCACTATATAAAGAATGTAGGGATAACTCCCAAGATTATTCCAAACATACATTTATCCCTATATAGTTCAGACTCGATCCTAACTAATGTTCATGAGAGCCAATGTGTTTAAAGTAACCTTGTGCCTTTCATGTGTAACATAATGATCCAAGAGGATCCTAAAAGGGAAATTTTTGATTTCCTCAAATGTTAGGTCTCTATACTACTAGTGTAACCCCTTACTATTATTATTACAACCCACTTATTATATTGTTTTGCCCATGTAGTCTCCATATTATTATTTTCGTGCCCCATAGAAGCCCAGTATTGTTATTATTATGCCCTTACATTATTATTGTTATGTGGGCTTTGATTATACTATGACCCCTTAGATTCTTATATATAGAAAGGAGGTCTTTTCATTTGTATGATCTAAGAATTGTTCATTTGTGTAATGTAAAGGAGGTTTCCCCCTTGAAGAGGCTTATTTCTAAGGCATTGATCTATCTTTTCTATCTTTTTGTGAGTTGGTTTCATAACATTTGGTATCAGAGCTTTGGATTTTAGGGTTTCGCTGCTCCAAATAGGTCATCATGAAATTTTCGCTATAATGTTTGTTCTACAACGTTTCAGAAGCTAAAAAACAAACCCATTTGAGATGAAATCTCACTGAACCACGGTTTCAAATTTCAAATCTCGTCTCACTATATTTTCGGAGATATGATCTGAGGAAGTTAGGGTTTTTGCAAGCTCTAGAATTTCATCTTAAACAGGTTATCATGGACTTTTTGCTGTAATAATTTTTCTACGAAGGTTCAGACTCTAAAATTAAAACCCATTTGAACCGAAATATTGGTGAAGGATTTGTACAAATTTCAAATATTTTCTTGCTATATTTTCGGATATATAATCTGAGGAAGTTAGGGTTTTTGCGGACTCCCAAATTACATTCTAAACAGGTGACCTTGGGAAAATTGTCATAACTTTCTCTTTGAGCATTAGATTGAAATTTAGTAAGAAGTTACAGAAAGAGGATAGAATTTAGTTTTCTATGTATATTTTTTAAATCCTAAGGTTGAAATAGTGACACCTGGCATTTTGTACAAGTGCACTCTAATGAACTAGTCTATAATCAGGTCATCATGGGATATTTGATATAACTCTTCCTTGGAGAATCCAATCCTGATCAGACTTGTCGGATTAGAAAGAGTACTCAAAGGAATATTACGGACCAAAATTTCAAAACTTAAAGATCCGAAAGTACAAAGTTACAATCATTTCAAGATTGAGCTCCTAAAATCAAGAAAAAGCGAGATGAGGATGTTTGATGGCCAGGATCTGATAAATTGGATACTACAGATAGAGAATTTTGATTTACATTGTGTACCACTATTACAAAAGGTACGTATTGCATCTTCATATTTAGAACCAGATCAATTTTTATGGTATAAGGGGCTTTTTTCTCGTAAACCACTTGTTACGTGGTCAATTTTCATAGAGGAAATGATAGCACATTATGAGGATACAAAGAGAAACACTTTCTTTAGCCAATTGATAAATCTCAAACAAAAGGGTTCAATGATTGAGCACATTGAGGACTTTCAAAAATTGAAAATAAGGGTAAATGATATTTCAGTGAAGCAAAGGATTGATGTCTTCATAGGTACTTTAAAGGATAACATTCAACATCATGTTTGACCTTTGGAACCTGATTCATTGGAGAAGGTGTTGGGTGCCAAATCGGGCGATCTTTCTGCCTATTTCCATTACCCTTTTTGCTCTTTTTGAAATTATTTACCCATGTTGTTATGTCAAATTTACAAGATAAATTCCCCCCTTACTATCCTATTCGTATATTTTAATTAATGAAGTAAAACGTATAGAGTTTACTTATTTGTGGAACTGAACTATGTGTTTGACTGCAGCATGAGAACATGAACCCTCAACTCGGCGTATTGCAATAGATCTGGTAACGACCGATAGTAGGAGGTCACACAGCTCAGAGAATAGATGCCCTGAACTATTCTTGGGCCGTCCTGCTATCTTAGGCATCTGATGTTGATACCCTTCCAGCCAATGTATATCTTTGTATCTGCAATTGCTATGTTTTCGGGAAAACTGTTAATCTCCCTTGCTGTGTATAAAACGCAGGTTGATCCTGTGAATGGGGGTTCACCCATCAACATTGTAAACTTATGTTACCGATTAATAAAATATCATCCATTTTTTTGTTCTAATTCTTTTTGTGGCTAACGTAGCCATGATCAGAGAGCTGGGCCCGCTCTTCTGATCAGGTGCCACATCTTTGGGTGTGTGTGTGATTTGGTAGTTTGTGTTGTTGTTACAATACTTTGCTATTTATGATAATTTTTTGCAGTTCTGTAATTGATTAATCTTGCATTTATGTTTTGAATCTTAAATAACAAACCCGTGGTTGGGAAGGATCACGCATTTACCCCTGCATATACCTTGCACATTGCCCATAAAGGATATGCACCTGGATTGATAAGATTAATGTTGGAATTAGGTAGGTACTCACCCCTATTTGGACACCAACATTTTCACGTCATTGCTGAGGAGGCTTGCAAACGATGATCCAGACTAGCCAGAGGGTCAATCTCTCATCCTCGGGGGAGAATGAGTTCTCTCACTCTGCTTCAGGTCCTGAGTGTAGCTACTCTTTCTGTTTGTTTATTCTTTTCATTTTTCTGATTATTTTGGTCTATTCTCTTGTCCTCAGGAGGGAGGAGTCCTTTGATGCCCTGATTCAAACCTTGAGCTAGAATTATTTTTCTTTCTTAACCTGTGTGTGCTTTCTTTCTGGGGGAAAACCCTAGTCTTACCCTGGGGAGGGACAAATTTTTTTATCCTGCTCAGATTTGGAATATTAGGGTTTCCCGTGGTGTTTGATTGTTTTTGGTTCTTATTCCTGGGGAGGGAGGATTCTTTTGACACCCTACTCTAGGCTTGAACCTTAGGGTTTTTTTATATACCTGACTTTCTTTTCCTTGAATCCTTCATGTTGGGGAAGGAACAGCCTTTTGACACCTTACTCCATGGTTGAAGCATTGTAGGATCATACAAAACCCCCCCATCAATCCAACATTTGTATGAACAGAGAACCCAATAAAAGGGGCAGAGGGAGAGCCCCAAGATGGGGAAGACCAAACCTGGGAAGAAAAACCCATATACAAGAGATCATAGCAAAGGCGGAATCCAAAGCATCTTCTCACGTAGCCATGAGACTAGGAGCAAGAAGGGTGAAGTCAAAAGGACAGTCAGTAGAATAGCCAGTATCAGCTACAACATTCTGCGGTGATTCAACATAGTAGGTACCTCTAACTGGGGAAGAAGCATCTAGCAGTGGACCTAAGTTAGAGAATCTTGAGCTGGTGTTAGCAAAAGAGGAAGTTGCAAGTAGAGCATTGGTAGAATTAGACCATTCTGATAAAGAAAAGGGAGTTGCAGCCAAAGGATCAAGCCATCAGGCCACAGGAGAAAGAGATGAGGAGATATTTACATCATCAAGAGACCAGGGAAGTAGCTTGAATCCTGGTAATAAAGAACCCTCAAACACCCTTTGTAGAGCTTGTCGAGATCCCTAGTGATTATTGGAAAATATTCATGGCTCCTACTAACTCCACCATCGATTTCTCTATTGGAGATCTGGGAATCAGTGCGCCTACAAAGCCTATTCCATTGGTAGCTTTACCAACTTTCCATGGGCTTATCTCTGAAGACCCCAACACATTTCTATATGAGTTTGATATAGTATGCCAGGGGTATGACTACATAATGGATGCCCAGAAGCTGAAGATTTTCCCTTACACTCTAAAAGGGATGGCTCTGCGTTGGTTCATGGGCCTTGGAGGAAAGTCCATCTCTACATGGGAAGATATGCAGACAAATTTCTTGGAGAAATACCAGGATTACTGTAAATCCCAGAACATTAAGGAGGAACTCTTCAAGTTCACACAGAAAGAAGATGAAAGATTGGAAGATTGTGTCGAGAGGTTCAACTACACCTTACAGAGGTCAGGATATTCTGATCCGGGTAAGGAAATATTAAAGATTATCCTCCTTCAATCCCTTTGAGAAGACTCGATGGAACTATTGAACATTGTGGGGAAGGGAGATATCTCTAAGGAGAAGTTCGAAGACCTCTGCAAATTATGTATTCAATGCTCAAGGGGGCTTGCGAGAAACAAACAGGGGATTCGTTCAGTAACGGGGTCTGGCAGGGGTGTTACAAAAGTAGAAATTTGAAATTTGCTAGATAACCTAAGAACAAATATCCTCAACATCCTGTGAGCATAGATGGACACTATGCAAGTAAAACAAAAGCAGTTAGAGCTAGACAGGACGATGGTAGTGTTTTGTCCAAAATGCAAGAAGAAACATCTGGAGAGAGAATGTCCACTAAATTCCATAGAGGAATGTGTGATCTACGAGCTCAACCATGTGACCAGCTCATGCCCTTCCTTACCAACCTTGAAATTAGTGTTTCAAGGAATGAGGGAGGACACAGAGCCTCTGTATCTCATGGGATTGAGGAAGCCATGGCAGCCTCGACCTCCGATGGGAAATCAAGGTATGTACTTGGATCCATCTCAGTATTTTAATAATTGTAATATGAATCCCTAGATCATGCCTTATCCTCCCATGTGGCCTAGTACCAATACCCACCTTGTCAATAGTGGAACCCCCAAGCTAGTATGAGCTCCTCGTGGGCTCCAACCTGGCAAGGATCCACTCCTGGTCAATTTCCTCAGCAAATGCCATCGCAGATGCCTCCACAGACACCCTAGCAATAGATTCAATTTCCCTCCAATGTGCCTCCTAGCAACCAGCCTGCCCATCCACAACTCCCACTGCATCCTAACCCTAACACTAATAATAAGGGAGCTCATCAAGCTGATGTTCTTAACCTGCCTTCATATAGTATCTCCACTGTGTTATCACTCAGGTTGTCCCTAGGCTCCTGTAGGGATACAGCCGAGGTAACCACAAACCAATCTTTGGATTGTAGGTTCTAGCCCACCCGCAATCAGAGAGGGCTCTCTCTTAATGATTTAACTTTGTTGATGATGATTTTAGGCTAGTTGTCGGGTTCAGGGGTTTTGATTTTGTTTGGAAGGAAGATGTATGCCAGGTAGAAAATTCCAAGCAGAGAGGCAAGGTAAAGGTGTGATAATTTCAAACCATTGGAATGGAGTCATGGATTAAGGCTGTTGTTTCATTTTCTTGGTCACAAGAGATTGTGGAGCGGGATAGCTACACATGAGACAATTATCAATTTGCTGAAAGGAATGAATGATGGTCAGGGGATGAAAGGCAATTAAGAATCTTTCATCAAAATTGACAGGGAGGAAAGTGAATGTATGTTATCTAGGAGAAGTTAAGAATTCCTAAACTATCATTCATATGTGAAAGAAACACGTAAACAAGATCATTTAAGTATGCATGTTCATAACTATTCCTGATAAAAACATGAAAAATTGCAGAAATTGAGCCTAAGGTGCAGTTAAGCAAATCCTAAACTATTCTTCTTTTCTTCAATTTAGATGGCAGAATGATGATAAAACAAACATGAAAAACTAACAGAGTTAAGAAACACTTATTGAACCATTTAGAAGCACAGGAATTCCACAGTCACTCCTCGGCCAATTTAAACACAACAGATAGTTTCAGAATCCATGCTTTCAGCAGTCTTTGATTATAGAAAACATGACAGTTACAGTGCGAGTCTCTGCTTGAGAGAAAAATTGGAATAACACAGATCAAGCTACTGATCAACCAACCAACCAACACCTACTCCATTTTTCAGGGTAGTATATATAAGCAAAATATCTAAAGTCATTTATAACAATTGACCTAAACAGGTCTGCAGGAAAAAGCTTTTTCTAAAAACCTAATTGTTGCTGGAATTAAATGCAAGTAAGTCCTTTGGGCTGTGCCAGAGGAAGCTGAATCAAGTTGAGTTGATGAGGTGTCCTGTGTGACTTGGTGCAGTGGTTCTGTCATAACTGTGCATTGAGTTCTGTCCACTAATCTCTGTAGTTTAAGTGCATCATTGTGCTGGTGAGCTTCAATGCATCTTCAATTGCTTCTTGACTTTCAGAGCTTTCATTTTAATGTTGGATTTGCCTCGAGCCCTGAGAAAATCTCCTCTGATACACTTTGCCGCTACATTAATGGTCTTCGCCGCTTCGTGATACTCTTTGACATGCTTTTTGTCTGCATATTTGATCTGATACTCTTTAATCTTTATTCTTGGTCTCTCTCTGTCTTTAAATACGTTAAATTTGGCAAAATCGGGCATTTTCGGTGCAAAAAGGGCCAAGGAATCTAAAAATTTCCCTAAAGATTCCCCAATATGGCTCATTTCTCGTAGCGAGCATCGAAAACTGCCTCCGTTTCTCATTCCGGAACTCCGAAGCTCGACTTTCGCGCTTGCGCAAATTTTTGTTTTTGGCTGCTGACGTCAGCATGCTGATGTCAGCAGTGGGGTCCTATGGTACGGATATGACGTCAGAATGCTGACGTCATCAAGGTGACATGGCAGTACGACAGGGTGACGTGGCAGGGTGACGTGGGTCCGGCGCAGGCAGTGTGAGGTGATGTGGAGGCGACGTGGCAGGGTGAGGTGGCGCTCCTATTACGTGAGGGGAGGGCGGTTTTGACCTATGCATCGGACCGCCTTTGGTACGGAGGTGGTTTCTATCAGGGGCGGCCCGATGCAATGGGAGTCTACCACCTGTCCCGGTGTACGATGGTAAAACCGTCCGACATCGGGTGGTAACCTACCACCACAATAGGGCGCCCGATATGAACAAGGGCCGTCGGATCTGGGGGGGGGGGCGATTCGACGGTGGACGAGAAAGGGAGATGCGCGGAGTTTAATAGAAGAACGCGCGAGTTAAAAGTTTAATTTTTCACGGCGCGGTGGGTTTGAACTTTAGGAAATGGGTTAAATGTGTTTGGCGCGTTAGAAAATTATTAAACAAACATTAATAATTTCCAAAGAAAAATGCGTGGGGGGGGGTTTGCATTTGGAAAGGGTTTTCTTTGTGTTTTGGAAGGGGTCCAAACACTAGGGAAAGGGAATTATGCGGAGATGAGGGCTGTTACTAAGGTCCAGGTGACTTAGTAATTCCCAGAGAAATACTTATGGTTATATTTCAACCAGGGGGAGGGGATATTTACATAAGGGGATTATTTACATAATTTTAGTAGGGGGATGGGGAAAATCTAGGGAGTTAAATAATAATGTTAGTTGTTAATATGGAAATGACAAGAAAGTGCTAAGTTTCAGAGATCTTAGGCTTCAAAGGGGAGATAGAACATTATAGAGAAAATATGGACCCTCCTTGAGTGAAGCAGATCTTCACCAAGGTTAATGACATGGAAAATGATGAAACTAAGAGATATCAAGCAGATCTTGACCTCTTTTTGGGGAAATTAGTCAATGATTTGGGGAAGAGGAAGAAAGGGAAGTTAGTTATGCCTGATTTGAGCTCCTCCACATGAAACTACCTGATGACTGTGACCTGAGTAGAGATGATACTTTGAAAACACAGGATTGATCAGAAATCAAGATTCTGCAACCTCACAAACTACTTACCCAACCTACTTACCTAACATTTTTTCTTCTTTTGGTTTGGGTGCACTTAGACTTGCAGACCGAGCATTTCAATTTTTTCTTTTTATGCCTTCCTATCTATAAACTACCCTTATTTCTTCCAAGGGCCCAGATTAAGCAGTTGGGCTCCTTCGATTCTCTACCTATCTAAGAATCTGCCAAGATTAAGCTGTTTAGACAGATTTTCATTCTCTATATTCTAAAACTGGAAATTGAAACCTAGGAAGACTAAGATTAGGCTGTCTGGACCTCCCTTTAGCTGAAAATTCTACAAAACTGGAATGACTCTTCAAAATTGGAATGCAGTAGATGAACTTTGAGTAGCATTCTTTCCTTGGTGACTGTTTAGCAAATATGGAGCATTGCAGCATGCAAAATACGACATATTTGGCCTGTAAAAATGTCAATCATGAAATATGAGTAACCTGCTGCAGCAGGAGGCTAACACGTGTCATGGATACACATTTAGAGGATATAATACACTTCCTCACAACTGGAACTGCATTGGAAGGATACTCTGTCTAGCAAAAGAAGGAATTAGTGGTGTGCGCGACATATTTCTCTGTCATTGTTGGGCATCTATACAAGATGGGGAATGATGAAATACTGTGAAGGTATATACTTGAATTTGAACGAAGCAACATCCTCGTGGATTCTCATGGGGGCGTAGCGGGAGGACATTATGCAAGGAGAGCAACCACAGAGAAGATTCTACACGCAGGGTTGTGGTGGCCAACCCTTTATCAGGATTCAAAAGCATATTGCAAGGTGTGTGACGCATGTGAAAGAACAGGTAGGCCATTGTGAAGGGATGAAATGCATTTGAAACCACAAATGACGTTGAAACCTTTCGAAAAATGGGCAATAGATTTTGTAGGACCTATCCAGCCTCAAGGAAAGACAGGCACAAGGTACATTATCACTGCGATGGAGTACTTGACTCATTGGATAGAAGCACAGCCGGTGAAGAATTGCATGGGTGCGAATGCCGTAAAGTTTCTATTTGATCATGTACTGATGCGTTTTGGTTGTCTAAAGATCTTGATGAGTGATCATGGTATGCACTTTCTGAACGAAACAATCAGCGCACTGACGAAATAATTTCAGGTGTACCATCAAAAGAGCACACCTTATCACCCACAGGCTAACGGGACAGTGGAGGTGTTCAATGAAGTACTGGATTGTGCTGACCAAGGTATGCAATGCTTAGCGAAGTGATTTGGACCTACACATACTTGTAGTATTGTGGGCTTATCGGACAACGTGCAAGAAGTTAACTGGGCAGACACCCTTTAGGCTAGTATACAGGGTTGAAGCTATGATGCATATGGAATAAATTGTGCCTAGTCTATGCATAGCAGTGCTCACAGTCATGACAGATCACGGAGCCATGGAAGAGAGGCTCGCGTAGTTGGATGAGCTAGAAGAAGAGAGATTTTTGGTTGGATTTCACCAGCAGGTCCAAAAGCAACGTGGAAAGGGGTGGCATGATCAACATATTAAGCTGCACACCTTTAAGGTAAATGACTTGGTGCTATTATATGATAGTAAGTTTTGAAAATTTCCAGGGAAACACAGAATGCATTGGTTGGGGCTATATGTTATTAAGGAGATTACCAACGGTGGTGCGGTCCAGTTGGTTAAGTTAAATGGAGATCCATTCTTAGGAAAAGTGAATGGCAGTCATTTGAAGCCATACACAGGTGGCCCGACCATCAGGCTATCCAAAAAATGCATAGTCTTAGCACTCCAGGTAGCTGAAAGGAGGCGGAGGACTATAAATTACACTACTCGGGAGCTGCGCAATTTCAGGACTGCGCGAAGCATCGAAGTGTCATAGGGTCTGCGACAACGCGAAGACAGCTGCGCTAGCGTGCAGGTCTGCTGAAAAGTGACCATTAAAGTCACTATTCATGATTTGATGGTTGGTTTGAGGCAAAATGGAGCAGGCGGCAAGAATTTAAGGCAAAATTTATGGGCTAGATTCTTGAAAATCTGCAGCCAATCTAGCATTAATGGACCTAATGTGGGGGGAACAATCGAATTCAAATTCAAAAGGCACTATAAATTACAAGTGGTTGTCCAGTGAAAAACACTTGGCATTTTGAGAACTAAGCTATTGCGCTATCAAGTGTGTATGAACCTTTCAAACTTTGAGGCTTTGAGAGAAAGTTCAGTGTTTGAAACATTGTCGAAGGAGATGCAGGACCTCCTGACTAGCATGATGTCAAAACCTGAGGAAGCTGCATAGGAAATTGTGGAAGTGGAAGCCCCAGAGAGCACTGGAATAATAGTCGAGGTCCCTAAATCACCCAGAACACCGCGACCTAAGAAGGATAAGCAGGCCATGATCTCGGTGCGCATCTCGCCCAGAAACCCACAAAGGACCAAGCTCACCCTGCAGGAAAAGGGAAAGGCCATTAACTTGGAAGCTGATGAGGAGGAATCTAATGAAATCCTAGTGGAGGAGGAGGACGAGGAAATGGAAGTTGAAACCCAGGGTGTAGACCCTATTACCCGGTTACCTGAATATGTTCCTCCGCGCAAGGGTAAATCCAAAGTGCTGAATGACATAGATGAGAGCAAGAGCTCTCTGCAAACTTCGATGCTCCAATACGATATTTTGTTTGAGGGACCACACTTGGGGCGAGTTCCTGTGTTGAAGTTTGAAGATTGGGAACTCAAAGACCACGAGAAGTTCCCACATTTAGCGACTGTGAAGCTAATTTGCTAGAGGATTGACGAGACTGCTGGAACAATTCAATTGGAGCCGCAAATATGGCTCAGAGGTGTAGAGAAAGCCAGGTTGCTAAACCTGCTTTGGGTGCCTCATTACCACCACACCCTTGTGACCGTCTTCGTCATTAGGAAGCTTCTGTGCTTGGTGCATGATGGTGTTTGTGGCTAGAAGAGCCCATCCCCATCACAGACCATCTAATTCACATGTTGCCTTACTTAGGGGAGGATCCAACCAACATTTCAGAGGGAAAAGGTGGTGAGTTGGCCCTTGCGAAAGCATGAAGAAGAGGTTCAAGCTAGAGAATAAGAAGTGCGAATACGCCATATCCAGCATTAACAACCCTGTAGTCAGGGTCGCAACACAAATCCTTGCAGGCAAGGTAATGCAGAAGTGTCGTGCAGATGAGGTGCCTGCGCTCGTGGTTGCACTAGTGGCCCAATGTGCGGAAGGATTCCAGTTCAACTGGGCAAACTATGCGGCGAGTTCCTTGCAAACTGTTGTGAGGCACATGAGCAGGGAAAAATGTTTCACTACGAGTGGCTCCTATTGTCGATAGTACTAGTGGCATGGGAGCTGCCCGAAGACAACTAGTTCCCTTCGATCGCGCTAGACCTTCCAGAGGCAGCGAAGTACGCTTCGCTGTGGGCGACCAAGGACATGCAATAGATAAAGGAAAGAAAGATATTTTGGATATTAATGGAGATGAATATCTAGATGGGGATCAATCACAAGCTGCGATTGTCGCCCACAGTACACGCCAGTCTACATAGATTTACAGAGTTCAAAGTCGATTTCCACCATGTCTTTATCAGGGCGCGGAAGGACCCTATGAAGACATGGCACAACTTACCATATGTGGTGACTGACGACATGATATATGTAGTCCTTGAGTCTTGGTCGCCGAAGTGGTGTGCTCCAGCTGGCTCTGCGGTGGAAATGAACAAGCCTGTCATGCAACACAAGAAGGAAGAGACCAAGCTTCGAATGGCGCAGCTAGCAGAGAAGCGCAGGAAAGACAAAGCAGAGGTTAAGGCCCACGCAGCATGCGACACAACGAAATTTGCAAAACATCAGAATACAAGGGAAGAAGAGCACGAAGGACAGGACTCACCTTCTCCTGGCACTGAGGCAGAAACAAAGAGAGAACAAGGTGGCGCGGACCCACAAACGACATCCACCCAACTTAAGCATCTGCGATCGTGAGAGAAGATAATGTTTCGAAAGAAAACCAAGGCATCTAAGACATCCTTCGACCTAATAACCCTCACTGAGGGGATTTGCATGACATCGAAGAAATGGTGAGGGATGTCACCGTGGAGGCCCTCCAACAATTTGAAGAACAATAGCAGCTAGTATTGCGGGCTCTTTGAACAAAACTATAGGAGTTGCAGGTTCATACTCCATAGGCTGACACACTATCCACCAACCTCGTGATTGGAACTTCAGTTGCTGAGGAGATGTTGCGCACAAGGGTGACCAACGTGGTACTGCTATCTGAGGGGGCGCTCACTATAGAAAATGACGCCGAGAGGCCTAAGGTTAGCAGTCTGAAAGGGGTAGGATTGAACATGGCCATGCTCCCTCAGGGGACACTCTACCTCTTACAGGATGGAGTCAACGCGAAATTTAGGGCCTGAAAGAGTCGTGTACTACAGGTGATGAGCAAGAAGCGCATCAAAATCGAACAATTGGGCCTACAGTGTAACGAAGTAGTAGAGCAGAATAAGCAGATAATGCAGGTTGTGGAGGAAGCTTGCCGGATGGTCTCAGAGTTGGAAATCCAGGCAAAAGAAACGGTGGAGATGCGCTTACACAAATTGGCCACAGGGATGCGTAATGCTCGAGTAGAAATGGTGAGGGTTCAGCTGGAGCTAAACCTGCAGATCACAAAACTGCAATTGAAGGCTCAACCTTCAACGCATCTAGAAATCAGGGAACAACATACCATCGATGTTACAACAGCAATGGCGACAGTTTACAATGCAGTGACAGACTGCATGCAGCTCTTCAAATAGTCATTCGAGGTCCTAACCACCCTGCAGGAGGACCCAAATGTAGAGTGCCTAGAGATAGAGGTGCGTGAGCTACAACAGAAGTATGACGAGGTAAAAGGGACTGCGCAGATGGTTCTAACACACGGAGGGTGAGGTGAGTGCACCCCTAGAAACCTGTGAAAGCACAGAGTTAAGAAGGGAACACATGAGCTAAGATGCATCACAACATGGAAGGCAAGTGAGCTAGCAATCCAAAGTGATGGTTAAACCAACAACACATTTTAGTAAGATTCATACATACATATACAAAAAATAGCTACACATGCATGTGTAAGCAAACAAATACATATATCATTTAGAGTAAGAAAGATAGCTGAAATACAATATGACATATGCATGAAACATGCTGGCTCTGTTAATTAAGAAGTGTAAGTTCCAGTCATACAATACATCCATGTCCAATCACTAGTTCTGACAACAGAATGTTACAGTCACTACCACCTGCTCCTCCAAAGAGATATACTAGCTCTACACAGTGGAGAAGCCAAGGATCATTACAATACTATCCAAGCTCTCTCTAAGATAGTCCTATCGAAAGCTGGCTAACCAAAAGCCTTTACAATGAGTTATGAGGGACTATTGATAGCAAAGGGTGGGGTGACCCTTGAAATTCCCCTTTGTGACTGTTCATCTATCCTAAGGACTCTTCAACTACTCTATGACTGTTACATTCACCTATCAACACTTGAAATTCCACTTGAAAAGACGTTACATTACAATGCACATGTGCCCATGTGGGACAAAATGGCTTGAGCAAGCCATGTAAGACATCGCTGACACTTGGACTCTTGTGTTGAGACCAAATCTTTGACATCCTTGTGATGGTCGAAGGTGGTGAGCTGATGCCAAGCTTGGTCATCCGCGATGGTGTCCGTGCACTCAATGGTGACATCTTGCTGAAGCGAACTCTTGCCTTCGTTACATCCAGGTACACTGATATGGCTCCTCCATCCAACTCGTCTGATAGCATGTGCATGGTCATCCAGGGTGCAATTGGATTGACAACATGTTGATGCATAGTGTCTGCATTGATCTCTAAGCATGTGCTGGTGGTCATGCACATCAACTTTTCAAAATACATTTTCAACTCTAGTTCAACATGCTTCTTGTCTTTGCCTCAGTGAGTGTGCCAAATGGGTGGGATTGTATGCATGTGCACAATGACATGCATCCTGCTGAATTCCTTTGCATGTGATCAAAAACACTGCTCACCTTTTTTTCTCCATGCCAGCTGTTGGGATGGATCCATAAATTTTAAGGGCACAATTTCATCCATCTATGCATGTTGTGCCCTATGCTGTACTTGTTCCTGCTGCAACTCATTCCCTTGTCCATGCAACTCCTTTTCTTATTTGAGTTGCTACTTCAGCGCATGCAACTCCTTCTCTATTCCATTTTATGCCTTCGCATGATCTTCATATCATGGTGTCACCTCATAGCCTCAATCTCCAAATCTGCTTTCATCATGAGTGGATCTACTTTGAACTTGCAGCATTGCTCTGCCTCTATGCTTTCAACAACCTTCCTCTTCCATTCGTTGCGTGCGGGTGTGATGACTTCTGTTATTGCTCATTGTGATGCTACTGCCATATCACCTTGATGTCCTTGTCAACGAACAACTTGATGTCTTCATAGGTAGGCAAGCTCATAGACACTTTCTTGGCTGCAAACCCTGTTGTGCTCTCAACAATGTCCTTTGAATCTTCTCTCCTGAAGGCCATTGTACTTGTGTTGCTGAGAGACAGACGAACACCTGTGATTCCTGGAGACATAGCAACACTCATGGAAAGAAATTTGTCAGTCAAAAACCAAAACAAACTTGAGGAAAGACTTGTAACATAACTGTGTGACTGATCGTGAAGGTTGCATAATTTCTGTTGGGAGGTCGAGAGACTAACTGCCAAAACTATGCAAGGAACAGTCTAGGCTGTCAGGAGGTTGACTGACTGCTCGAACTGCACAATGCACATTCCATCCTAGCCTACTGAAGACTGAAACTGCATAATGCGCAATTTCAGTCAGAAGTGACATGTAACCAACAAACTGCATTGCGCAGTTTTTGGGGCCAGCAGGACACTGCCTCCAAGAATTTCTCAATGCAATCCTGGAGGTTAGTGCTGGGCTAGAATTGCACAATTCCTGGAGGGAAGGTAGAGCCTTCCCTTTCGGAAATGTGCAATGCTAGCCGGGTAAGGCATGGTCTGGGCCAAGGCAGCCCATACTAGCCGACGAGTGACTGAAAGCATGAGAAGTATGAATTCATAATGAGATGTGTGAAAAAAAGAGTGAATGATCATACATGCAAACAACAAGTGCATGATTCAAAAAACAGGAAAGCATGCATGTGCGTGAAGCGAGTCGTCGCAACGATGATCGTTCATGCAAAAACAGTGTCATGCATGCGACAACAGTGAGATGCGAACGAAAACTTAAACAATGCTTCTACAAGCTAACATACATCAAAACGAAAGCAAGCACTCATTGAAATCAAGAAGACAACACTCACAAAAAGAGAAACACAAAAGCGACAGAAACGCAAGACGAGACATGAAAAGCGAGCTTACCCTGAAACAACTGAGTTGAATGTGCCGATGACTCCTAAATGCAATTTCAGATATTAGAGCTACAAGGTTGATGTGAGGAATGAGCTTTGCAACATCTTGTTGATGAGTTTCGATAAAATCAAGGTTGTGATGCGCATGCCACAAATCTAGGAAAAGTGACACTTGGTGGGGGGTTTCTGAAATGATCCTTGCATGTAACCACTATCTACTAAAAATAGATTCCTAAATCAAGGGATGCCTTTGCATGCTGCCTTGGGAAAAGTAGTCCATAAATTCAAATCAATTTTACTCAGTCCCAGAGGGAATCGGTCAACCTAAAGGCACATGCATCAATCTGCGAACCTGGGATGAAAATATGCGTAGTTTTTGGGCTGAGCAGAGATGGTTGTCCCAAAGGGATTGTGCAATTTTTGGGTTGAGCAGCTGTCCTGGGATGAATTAAACTATTTTTTAGAGGACGACTATCAGGAAGAATTGTGCAATGCTTGAGCCCAACTAGGTGTCCACCTAGCTTTGCATATCCAAAATTGTGCAATTCCAGAGGGAGATTCTCAACTAGAAACTTTCATTAAGTCCAAAAAGCAGCCTATGAAGGGGGTGGAAAAAACTAGCATGCACAGGCTAACAAGACTCTATGAAACAACTGAAGCTAATGTGCTTTACAATGCAAAAAATGCTGTTGAGGATGGTTGGTAGGGAGGCTCCAAAACAAAGCTTAGGCAAAATTTTGGAGGGTGGTTGTAGCTGCTACAACACTTGGCGACACATTGGTAGAACTCCATCTCTTTGAATGGACCTTGTTCATGAAAAGAAAGTCTAACATCTCCGGAATTATTGTTCAGTTCTCTAGTCGTCTTCTTTTCCACACTTGCTTGATTGTAAGATGTATCATCTTCCAGGCTCTTGGTTGGTCGACACACATTCCAAGCCAAGCCAACGTAGTTGCTTTGATTGGGGATGAGGGGTATATTGGTGCACAAGTCATATGATCGTAAGAGTTTTAGTTTCATCTCTGGTGTTTCTCCACTGTTAGCAGGACTGGACAGTACCCTGATGGAGTCAGCAGGAACACAAGCATTTTTCCACTGCCAGCGAGCCTGATCAGTACCCCAACGAAGTTACTTGCATCACCTCTCTATGTAGGAAGCCTTTCTCTTCTTTTGCCTTATTTATTTTTCATTTTTTCAAAATTTTTCACTTTTTCAAAATTTTTCACTTTTTCATTTTTTTTTTTTTTCGTTTTCATAACTATGCTTAACTCTTATTCATTTCAGAGGCGAAAGAGGGATCCTGACTTATTTAGAGCATAAGAGGTTGTTACTTTAGAGAAGTAGTTTATATATACCTCTGACATGCTTGTTAAGGTTTTCCCCTTACCTTACTCTACTTGATTGAGCTAACAAGGATTAACATCGACTAGAGTAGGTGATACTAGTTAGCATGCAAGCATTGTGTTTTCACCAAGTTTCACTTAGAATAGTACGTATTTTCCATTGATGTATCATGGAATGAAGACAACAAGCTCTTACATAAGAGAGCGGGCAACAGATAACCAAATGTTGATAGCTGTACAAGTCTTGTTGTACTTTACCCAATTTGTTTCAAGAGTCACACATGGTCCACGAGAAACTAATCTACAAACAATCACAAGCAAACAAACCAAAAAGCAAAGCAAAAAGCATAAGCAAATGCGAAATAAAGGGGAGTAAGCAAACAAACAAGCAAGCAAACAAACACACAAAGAAAGAAGCAAACATGCATGCAAGCAAACAACTCAAAAAGAAAACACTACTCCTACTCCTAAGCTAAAAGTGCATGGGTCGTCTCACGTGAAGTGATACTTCCAATGCAGCCACCGCGCATTGGTTGACCCATGTTGGGGAAGGCATGGTTCATGAAAAACACAGCTGTGTGAACCAACAGATGTGAAAGATTCAATAATGAAGACAGACACACTCCGAGCTTACAAGCGTCCATAGAACAAAAATGAGTGAAAGTGCATGACATGCACTATGTGGACTCACCATGGTGCTGTGCTACATTGCGTGCAAATGTTGAGTGTATGCATTCCCTTGACCGTGACATGCAAGAAAATATGAGAAACGTAGACCAATTACGTTGCACAAGTGTGCTTGCTGTGTAATATTTCTCCAATGCATGAGTGATGGGATCTTGTAGTTCGAGTGGAGGAAGTGAAATCTGAGTGTTAGATTGATCTTCAATGCATACGAATGAGTGATGAGGAGCCTTGCATGTTTGAACAATTTCCTGATCAAAAGTGAAACCAACCTTAGGACAATGAGGGCTTGACATAACCATCAGCTCGGGCTGAAGTGCCTTGACAATCTGTGGGGTTTTGACTTCGTTGATAGATGGGTCATCGTAAACTAGTGGCTTAGACAGATTAATAACAAGTGAATCAACATCGTGATTGGATGATGAGGTAAAGATATCATGACAGCCAAGATCAGAAAACTTAGGATGTTTATCAACATCCTCATGATTCAATGAATCACACAAAGGGGTAGATGATAAGAAATAATGTTCATCCTCTACATTTCCAGAAAAGATAGATGAAAAATCAAGTGGATGTTTAATGAATGATTTGTCCTCTTCGTTTTCGGATGATGGACTGACATACAGTGTGTCCTGTAAATGATCACCAATGGGTACATCCATGGATGGAGATACACATGAAAAATTAGGGATGGCAGGATCATCAAGAATGTCAGGAAAAAACAGAGGAGGTACAGACAGACAGGGATGGTCCTCTGCTACCGGTGGATGTTCAATCTCCTAGTCATACCCTTCATGAATGGTAGCGCATGTTGGTTGTGCAACACCAACTTCGTCAATGACTTGATCCTCATTCACAACAAGTGTAAAGTCTAGAATGGAAGAATACAAGATAGTATAGTCCAGAGGATTATTAGAGTACTGTTTGGTCTAAAATGTGGATGCAAATCAGAGTTCAATTAATGTCAACCCGGGAAGATAAAATTAGAAGTACCACCTATAGGTATAGAAAGATTTCTAATTTGTCTGAGATCTATTGGTTCTCTTACAAGAACACATTCGTCAAGATCTCTTCCAATAACTAAACAAACTAGAGAAATTCCTAATTTGTCGGAGGTCTTAAGGTTCCCTTACAAGAACACATGAATTTTAAGATCTCTTCCAATATTAGAATATCTAACAAGAACTTAAAAGCCGAAATGAAATAAAAGCATAAATTAAATTATACCTAAAATAAGCATGCAAGTGAGGCCATGGGGGCCCTCCATAACTCCACAATCACACCACTTCAAAGGAGACTCAAATGTAGAAGTAACAAAATCAAAGCATGATTCTTTATTTCAAAATCTCCATCATGATATACAAACCAACTCTAAGATTACAAACTCTAGGATCACAGATGGAACTCTAAAATTACAAATGGAGGAGATTGTACTCCTATTTATACAATGGGATGAGATAACAAACTCATAATGATGATCCAATAATCTCTCTTTTGTTCCATACATCTCTTAGCCATCTAGACACATAACCCCCTTTTGTCCTTGATCTTCTCCATGAGATCATGATCTTCTCCATGAGGCTTATCTTATCAAATTCGAATTTGATCATTCAAGGCCACATAAAGGTGTCTTGGAAGCTTCCTTTGTACCTACACATGTCACAAAAACAATCCACTTTCCATATATGAAGTAAAATATATTATTTTCTAATATTTAATCAAGAATTTCTCTTAAAAATGCTTGAAATAAATAATATTTGGAAGATATAAATGAGACCCATTAATGATGAACAATAGGGAAAATGAAGACATGGTAGTGAATAATGAGTGATATAATGGAAGCATAGGTGAAAAATGTATGGTAATGAGTGATATTTGTATGACATTTTGAAGCCCAACAAGTACGAAGATGGAGGTTGGCATACAAAATACATGTGATAACCCAATGGATTCGCAACCAAGCTTGCGCAAAAATTGGAAGGAGTGATGTTGGGAGGATGTGACGGTTGAACAGATGTGTATTCATTCTCTCCCACATCACTCTGCAATGGTGGAGATGTTTGATGAGGGGTCGGTGGACAGTCACTTGTGATAGCGACCGTGTCCATCTGTGATTGCGCAGCTCCATCACCGAAGTATGCTAAGAGGGGTTTGAGCTTGAACTTCTTGGGATTAACACATTAGATAATGAAATATTCAAATCTGTCAATGAGATACTGAAATTTCATCTGGCTCTTCGGAGCTTGAAACTACAAAACACGGAAGCACTGCCAAAAATAATCAGACGATTCATGTGGGGCCTTCCGCTGTTGTAACAATTTTTGGTCAATATGTTTTGGATCAAAGTGATGGAAATTATCTTCAACGAGATCACAGAAATGCTCGAGTGAGTGCACGCTATCAGCTGGCATGCTATAGAGCCACCTTAGGGGGAATTCATGAAGTGTGTATGCAAGTAGTAAGCTGGCTTGTTCGTCAGAACATCCATTTTCCTCGTCAAGAATGGCAAGGAAGTCATGTAAGAACATAGGCCAGGCCACTTCGCCTTCACCATCATATGTGTATTCGGACAAGAGATCAAAGAACTCCCTCGTGATGTGGAGAGGTTCGACATGCGAAAAACATCACGGAGGGTTGAGAGTGCAAGACTCCATGATAGATGTGCAAAGGTTCAAAACATATGATGAGGGCTCAACTTGTCATCTGGCCCTCCTTCTAACACCAAAATGTTGATGGTGCTGGACTCGCCAACATTTCAGGGGATCTCCCTGGTAAGAAGTCCCAATTAGACCTCAGACCATTTGGTGTAGGAGTCCCAACAGTGGGTCATACAGTATTGCCTTGACCGCGGTTTTGCACAGAGGCAAGTAAGATGTCCCTATTGGTAGTAAGGGTGTCACATATGCAGTAAGTCAAGGAAGGTGCACGGGCGGTTCTAACACATGGAGGGTGAGGTGAGTGCACCCCTTGGAAACCTGTGAAAGCACGAAGTTAAGAAGGGAACACACGAGATAATATGCATCACAACATGGAAGGCAAGTGAGCTAGCAATCCAAAGTGATGGTTAAACCCACAACACATTTTAGTAAGATTCATACATATATACAGAAAATAGCTACACATGCATGCGTAAGGAAACAAATAAATATATCATTTAGAGTAAGCAAGATAACTGAAATACAATACGACATATGCATGAAATGTGTTGGCTCTATTATATTAATAATTGTAAGTTCCAGTCATACAATACATCCATGTCCAACCACTAGTTCCGATAGCAGAACATTACAGTTACTACCGCCTACTCCTCTAAAGAGATATACTAGCTCTGCACAGTGGAGAAACTAAGGCTCATTACAATACTGTCAATACTCTCTCTGAGATAGTCCTATTGGAAGCTTGGCTGAACCTATGAGGGACTATTTATAGTAAAGGATGGGGTGAACCTTGACATTCCCCTTTGTGACTGTTCATCTATCCTCATGCCTCTTCAAATACTTTATGATTGTTACATTCAACTAGCGACACTTGAACTTCCACTTGACAAGATGTTGCATTACAATGCACATGTGCCCATGTGAGACAAAATGGTTTGAGCAAGCCATGCAAGACATCGCTGACACTCAGGCTGTTGTGGTGAGACCAACTCTTTGACATCCTTGTGATGGTCGAAGGTGGTGAGTTAATGCCAAGCATGGTCGTCTGTGATGGTGTCCGTGCGCTCAATGGTGACATCTTGCTAAAGCGAACTCTTGCCTCCATTGCATCCAAGTACACTAATATGGATCCTCCATCCAACTCTTCTGATAGCATGCGCATGGTCATCCTTGGTGCAATTAGACCCGAAACATGTTAATGCATAGTGTTTGAGCTTATCTCCAAGCATGTGCTGGTGGCCGTGTGCATCAACTTGTCAAAATACATGTTCAACTCCAGTTGGACTTGCTTCTTGTCTTCGCCTCGATGAGTGTGCCAAATGGGTGGGATCGCATGCATGTGTACAATGACATGCATGCTGTTGAATTCCCTTACATGCGATCAACAACAATGCTCACCTTGTCTACTCTATGCCAATTACTGGGATGGATCTATAACTTATACGAGCACAGTTTCATCCATCTATGTATGTTGAGCCCCCTGTTGTACCTGTTCCTGCTGCAACTCATTCCCTCATCTATGAAACTCCTGTTCTTCCTTGAGTTGCTGCTTCAACACATGCAACTCCTTCTATGTTCCATTTTCTGGATTCACGCAATCTTCATGTCGCGTCGTCACCTCATAGCTTCAATCTCCAAAGCTGCTTTCGTCATGAGTGGATCTGCTTTGAACTTGCAACTTTGCTCTGCCTCTATGCTTTCAACAACCTTCTTCTTCCATTTGTTGCATGCAGGTGTGATGCCTTCTACTGCTGTTGATGGTGTTGCTCGTTGTGATGCTGCTGCCATATCATCATGATGTCCTTGTCTACGAACAAATTGATGTCTTCATAGGTAGGCAAGCTCATAGACACTTGCTTGGCTACAAACCCCGTTGTGCTCTCAACAATTTCCTTTGAATCTGCTGTCCTGAAGGCCATTGTACTTGTGTTGCTAACAGATAGATGAACACCTGTGATGCCTAGAGACATAGCAACACTCATTGCAAGCAATTTTTCAGTTGAAAACCAAAAAAATCTTGAGGACTGACTTGCAACATACCTGTGTGATTGATCGTGAAGGTAGCGCAATTTCCGCCGGGAGGTCTAGAGACTAACTGCCAAAACTATGCAAGGCACAGTTCAGGTTGTTAGGAGGCTAACTAATTGTTGGAACTGCGCAATTTACAGTCCAACCTGTCTTGCTAAGGACTAAAACTGTGCAATGCACAATTTCAGTCAGCAGTGACATGCAACCAACAAACTGCATTACATAGTTTCTAGGGCCAGTAGGACACTGCCTCCAAGAATTTCGCAATGCAAGCTTGGAGGTCAATGCTGGGCCAGAACTGTGCAATTTATGGAGGGAAGGCAAAGCCTTCCCTTCCAGAAATGTGCAGTGCTAGTCAGGCAAGGTACGGTTCGGGCCAAGGCAGTCCAGACCGGCTGACTGGTGAATGAAGGCATGAGAAGTCTGAATGTATGATGAGATGAGTGAAAACAAGAGTGAACGATCATACATGCAAAAAATAAGTGTCGGATTCAGAAAACGGGAAAGCATGCATGTGTGTGAAGTGAGTCGCCGCAACGATGATGTTTCGTGCAAAAACAATGTCATGCATGTGACGACAGTGAGATGCGAACAAAAATTGAAACGATGCTTCTACAAGCTAACATACATCAAAATGACAACAAGCGCTCGCTGAAATCAAGTAGACATCACTCACACGAAGCGAAACACAAAAAGTGATAGAAATGCAACGCGAGACATGAAAAGCGGGCTTACCCCGAAACAACTGAGTTGAATGTGTTGACAACTCCTAGATGCAATGTGTGATGCCACATCTGCAAGGTTGACGTGAGGAATGAGCTCTGTAGCATCCGGTTGATGAATTTCGATAAAACCAAGGTTGTGATGCGCATGCCACAAATCTAGGAAAAGCGACACTTTGTGGGAGGTTTCTGAAATGATCCTTTCATGTAACCTCCAGCTGCTAAAAATGGATCCCAGAATCAAGGGACGCCTTTGCATGCTGCCTTGGGAAAAGCAGTTCATGCATGCAAATCAGTTTTGCTCGGCCCCGGAGGGAACTGGTCAACCTGAAGGCACATGCATCAATCTATGAGCCTGGGATGAAAATCTCCACAGTTTCTGGGTTGACCAAAGATGGATTTCCCAGAGGTATTGCACAATTTCTAGGAGCAACAGGTGACTATTGCCCAAAATTGTGCAATTTCTGGGCTCAGCAACTGTCCTGGGGTGAATTTCACAATTTTTTTTAGGAATACTGTTAGGAATAATTACACAATTCTGGAGCCTAGTTGGGTTTGCATAATTTCTGGAGGGAAGACTGGTTCCCCTCCAGAATTGCGCACTTCCCAGAGGGAGCTGCTCAACCAGTAACTGACATTAAGTCTGGAAAGCAGCCTATGAAGGGGGTGGAACAAACTTGCATGCACATGCTGACAAGACTCTATGAAACCACTGAAGCTGATGTGCTTGACAGTGCAAGACATGTTGCTGAGGATGGTTGGTAGGGAGGCTCCAAAACGAAGCTTAGGGAAAATTTTGGAGGGTGGTTATAGCCGCTACAACAAGGTATTTTATGTTTTCTCACAAGTGGTGTAAAAAAATGTTATATTACCTTTTCTCTATCACTAAGAGATATTGTACTAATTGAGAAACATTATTAAGAGATGAAGCCTTGAAGGAGTATTGTTTAATCTTTGAGCTTCTTAGCTCTTCCTTGTACTCAAACATTAATAAAAAGGATATTTTGTGGTGGTGGTTGAGTCCCATTTTTTTGGGGGGGACATTGGTTCCTGTCTTGGGTTGAAGTGGGACACATTGTGTTCTTTTGTGCATTTTATCTCTCTATCTCTCTTACTCTCCTCATGACGACAAGAACTATTGTGTTGCCTAAATTTGTTGGCACAAACTATTTTTATTGGAGCAAACACATGAAACCTATATTCATCACTAAAGATTTATGGGAACTATTCACTAATGGATATAATATGCTTTCTTCTAATGAATTCAAAGCATTAACTGATGATGAAAATAAATCTCTTAAGGAACTTATTAAGAAGGATAATGAAGAGCTTTCACTTATAGGAAGCATTGTTGAAGACTTTATATTTCAAAGATTCAGTGGTGTATTATCATCCAAGGAAGCATGATATATTTTAAATAACACATATGAAGGTGTGGTTGTAGCTAAATTGCAAACATTAAGGACATATTTTATAAATGTTAATATGAAAAGTAATAAATCCATTCATGTTACATCATAAAAATGAAAGATCTTGTTAATCAGATGAGGTCATATGGTGAAGATGTTCCAGAAAGAATGCTAATTGAGAAGATTTCAAGAAGTGTTCTTTCCAAATTTCATATGGTCCCCACCAGTATTATGGTCTCCAAAGACTTAAATAAAATGAAAATTGATGAACTAAGTGGATTCTTGTTAACTTTTGAAGAAAATCAACCATATGAGCAAGTGGAACATGCTTTTTCTACAAAGCATAGAGGAAGGGAAGGATTAGGGGTCAATATCAGAATCAAAACCAAAATAGAAATCAATAGAGTTCACAAGGTAATGCATCTCTTTCAAGAGGAAGAGGAAGGAATCCCAATCAATTCAGAGGAAGAGGCAAAGGTGGATCTCATGGAAGAGGACAAAGTAGGGATGGAGGCAAAAATGGAGGAAGAGACGAAGGACCACAATGTTATTATTGCCAAAATTTGGCCATCTTGAAAGAGAGTGTTATGAAAAAATGTGAGATATGGAGCATAAGGGTGCCAATACAGTTGTTGAATAAACTAGGAATGAGAAGTTATTCATCTCAAGTTTGATGGCACATAGTGGAGAAAATGAAGCATGGTATATTGGTTCATGATGTTCAATTCATATGACATCTCAAGAGGAGTTGTTTACGAAAATTAATGACAATTATTTTGTTAGGTCCCTATATTACTGGTGATTCCCCCATTACTATTTTCATTGTATCCCCTTATTGTTATTGTTGTGCCCATGTTTTCCCCATATTGTTATTATTGTGCCCCATAGAAGCCCACTATTGTTATTGTTGTGTCATTATATTATTATTGTTATGTCAGCTCTGATTATATTGTGACCCCTTAGAATCCTATATATAAAAGGAGGTTTTTTTTCATTTGAATCATCCGAGAATTGTTCATTTGTGTAATGTAAATTAGGTTTCCCCCTCGAAGAGGCTTATTTTTAAGTCGTTGATCTATATTTTCTTCTATTTTGTGAGCTAGTTGCATAACATTTGGTATCAGAGCTTTGGATTCTAAGGTTGTGTTGCTTCAAACAAGTCATTGTGGCATTTTCACTATAATTTTTTTTTCTACGAAGATTCATAAGCTAAAAAAAAAAAACTCATTTGAGAATAAATTGTGATGAATATCATGGCCAAATTTTAGACCGTTTATTGCTATATTTTCAGAGATATGAACTGAGGAAGTTAGGGTTTTTTCAGGATCCCAAATTACATCTCAAATAGGTGGCCTTGGGAAAATCATCATAACTTTCCCTCTGAGCATCAGATTCAAATTTTGTAAAAAGTGACAGAAAGAGGACGAACTATAGTTTTTTGGGTTGTTTTTAGGGCTTAAGGTCGAAATAATGACACGTGGCACTTCGTACAAGTTCGATTTACTGAACCAATCTATAATCAGGGCATTGTGGGAGATTGGGTGTAACTTTTTCTTGGAAAATCCAATCATGATCAGACTTGTGGAGTTGGAAAGAGGACTCAAAGGGCTACCACAGGATGAAATTTCAAACCTTGAAAATCCGAAATTACATAGATATAATAGATTCAATATAGAGCTCCTACAAAGCGAAAAAATGTGTGTAGTATTTTTAAAAATTTGCATAAGTTTTGTTTTAAAAATTAATTTGAAGTAATTAAAAGGGAATAGTGAGGAAAATTATCATTAGTGGATGCTCCAAAGAAAGAAAATAGCAACACCTAGTATGAAACCCGAAAACTTTACTATGACACATGAATAAGAGGAAGAAATGCAACATGATATATCAAAATTATGAGACCAAGTGCAACAATTTTTTCTCTCACAAAAAATAACAGAAGCTAATATGTATGGTTTGAAGAATGGAATCAATGGTATGAAAGGCAACATTGAAGATTTGAAGAAAGACATGGAAGGTTGGAAGGAAGGTTTGACAAAGTTGCTACAAGAAAGGCTTCCTAATTGCGAAAAGGTAGTAGAGGAAACTCATGATGAAAACAAAAGAAATGTTAATCATGATTTGAAGAATGCAAACATTGAAGATTTGAAGAAAGACGTGGAAGGTTTGACAAATTTTCCACAAGAAATACTTCCTAATGGAATAAAGGTAGTAGAGGAAACTCATGATGAGAACCAAAGAAATGCTAATCATGATTTCATAGACTCTAACATTGGAATGAAGACCCACCACGTTCCAAAGATCGATATGAGGAATTTTGATGGAAAGGATCACATAACATGGATACTACGTATGGAACAATATTTCGATTTCCATAATGTGCAAAAAACACAAAAGGTACGCATTGCAACTTTATATTTGGAACCCAATCAGTTTTTATGGTAATGTGACTTTTCTCTCATAAACAAATTGTCACTTGGTCAAATTTTATGGAGGAAATGATAGCACATTATGAGGATACAAAGAGAAACACCTTCTTTAGCCAATTGATAAATCTCAAACAAAAGGGTTCAATGGTGGAGCACATTGAGGACTTCCAAAAATTGAATATAAGGATAAATGATATTCTAGAGCAGCATATGATTGATGTGTTCATAGGGACTTTAAATGATAACATCCAACATGAGGTTCACCTCTGGAAACCTGATTCATTGGAGAAGACATTCAAGTTGCCAAGAAAAATGGAAAGAAAAAATATGGCAACAAGGAAGCCTACCACTCACAGCTATAAATATGGACGTGTTGCTTCCCATAGCCTTCCACAACCTACAAGGTTGACACCACCACGATTGGAAGAAAAAATAGAATAAGGGATTTGTTACAGTTGTGATAGAAAATACACTAAAGGTCATAAGTGTGCTGAGAAGAAATTATTTTACATAGATTGTGAACAGGAGGAAGAAAGCAACAAGAAACGTCAAAAGAAGAGGATATACACCAGGAATCAACCCTAGAGAAAGAAGAAATGAATTCGACCATATCTTGTAATGCATTGGCAGGAATTACCACTCCTCAAACTCTCAAGGTAGAAGGACATATCAAGAAGAAAAAGATAATAGTGTTGATTGATTCATGTAGTACCCATAATATAAGATAGCCAAGGAATTAAATTACTTCTTGTATCCAACACCAATCCAGCACCAGAGTATCAAGTGATGGTCGCAAATGGAGGAACCATAAATTGCTCTAGAAAGTTCCATAATATCACATTATCCATGGGATAATATGTATTGAATAGTAATATGCTTTCTATTCCTATGGGTGGTGCTGATGTTGTATTAGGAGTCCAACAACTACAATCTTTGGGTACGCTAGCTTTTAATTTTCAAGAAATTTTTGTGAATTTTTTTTGGGAAGGAAAGGAAGTTGAATTAAGGGGGATTGCAGGGAAACCAACAAAGATAATAAACTCTAATGACATGACAAAATGTCTAAATAAAGAACAACGAGGCGTAATTGCACAATTATGTACACTAGAAGTTCCCACATTTAAATCATCTATTTCTCCAGATCTCCAAAAAGTCTTGGATGATCATTCCAATGTGTTTGAGACTCCCAAAGGCCTCCCACCTATTTGTGATCATGATCATGCTATTCATTTTATTCCAGGAAGTGTTCCTCCAAACATCAGGCCTTACAGATATCCATATGCCCAAAAGATTGAAATTGAAAGTATCGTTGCAAAAATGCTAGAGGCTGGTATAATTCAACCTAGTCAAAGTTCTTTCTCTTCTCTAGTAGTATTTGTGCATAAGAAGGATGGATCATGGTGTAGGTTTTAACCCCGTACAGAAATTACCTGCATACGAATTCTAAATCACAAGAAAATAAAAAATGCGAGAGCATAACCCATAAAACACATATACACAGAGATTTCCCACTGGATCTCAAAACCGAGACTACCAGCTTGATTTTT
>APFE031459266.1:57148-85218 GCA_000404065.3 Pinus taeda | reverse complement strand
TATTATATCTCATGAAGGTGTTAAGGTAGACCCTAGCAAAATTAAATCCATTAAGGAATGGAAAATCCCCACATCCATAAAGCATATGCAAGGATTTCTCGGGTTGACAAGGTATTATCGTACGTTTGTTAAGAATTATGGGAAAATAGCAGCACCTCTAACAACATTATTGAAGAAAGATGCATTTTCTTGGACTCCAGAAGCAACGAAGGCCTTTGAACATATTAAAGAGGAAATATGCGAAGCACCGGTCTTAGCTACACTAGACTTCACAAAAACATTTATTGTGGAATGTGATACCTCATGAAATGGAATTGGTGCTGTTTTAATGCAAGAAGGAAGATCTATTGCTTTTGAAAGTCGTATAATCAAAGAAAAGTATTTACACAAAGCTATTTATGAGAAGGAAATGTTAGCAATACTACATGCACTTAAGAAATGGTGACCTTAACTAATGGGAAGACACTTCAAGGTAAAAAAAAATCATGATAGTCTTAAATACTTTTCAGAACAAAGATTATCTTCAAAAGAGCAACAAAAATGGTTCACAAAGATGTTAGGTTATGACTTTGAAATCATCTCCAAAAAAGGGAACCAAAATTTTGTTGCAGATGCACTCTCAAGAAAGGATGAGGATGTGAAAGCATTGCTTTGTTCCATCTCTATCATCCAACCAAATTGGATAAAAGAAGCAAGGAATGAATGGAAGAATGAAAAAGAAGTGTGGGCACTCATTCAAAAGTTGCAACAAGATCCCAATACATCTGATACATTTAGCTGCAAAAATGATTCGTTATGGTACAAACATCACTTATACCTCTGTAAGAATTCCCAACTCAAACAAAAGATTCTTTTAGAATTGCACACGTCTCCCTTAGGAGGGCACTCAAGATTTTTAAAAACTTACCATAAGGTTAAGAAGGAATTTTTTTGGGATGGCCTTATATCTGATATTCAAGAATTTGTGGTGGAATGTTTGGCTTGCCAACAAAATAAAGTTGAGACAATTAAGATCCCGAGTCTGTTACAACCTTTATCCATTCCAGGTCAACGTTGGGAGGATTTTATTACAGGTTTACCCAAGTTCGAAGGAAAGAGTGTCATCATGGTGGTAGTTGATAAACTTACCAAGTATGCACACTTTTGTGCATTATCTCATCCATTTAAAGCCAGTAAAGTTGCTACTGCATTTATGGAAACAATTCAAAAGATACATGGAAACCCAAAGATTATTGTAAATGACAAAGATCCCATTTTCACTAGAAATTTTTCGACCGAATTATCTTCTTGTCTGGATACTCAGTTATCTCAGCTCATCTTATCATCTCAATCTGATGGGAAAAATGAGAAAGTGAACAAATGTTTGGAAGCATATATTCGTTTCTTTGTATCTGATAAACAAGCAAAATGGGTCAAGTGGTTGCCTATGGATGAATGGTGGCATAACACTTCCTTCCATATTACAACAAAAATGACCCCATTTATGGCACTTTATGGATATCATCCACTGTCCATCACAACATCTTTAAGAGAAAATTCTAAGGTTCAAGCAATCGAATATCATATCGAGCATCAACAACAGGTTCTCCAACTCTTAAAGGATAACCTCACTTTAGCGCAAAATAGAATGAAATAACAGGCATATCAACATCGCAGTGAAATAAATTTTGATGTAGGTGTCTGGGTATTTCTACAACTACAACCATACAAACAAATGTACCTCAAGCAAGCTAAGAAGGATAATAAATTATCACCAAATTATTATGGTTCGTACAAGGTGTTGCAAAAGATTGGTACAAGGTGTTGTAAAAGATTGGTACTATGACATACAAATTGGAGCTTCTTGCATCTTCCCAAGTGCACCCAGTTTTCCATGTTTCATGCTTAAAGAAGGTTATAGGTGACAAGCTCCCAATTCAAACAATATTGCCATAACTTGACGAGGAAGGAAAAATCATATTGGAACCTGAAGCAGTCACAGAAACAAGAACTCGGTAGCTACGAAATCGATCAATTTCAGAGTATCTCATCAAGTGGGTGAACTTACTTGCTAAAGATTCCACATCATGGGAGGATGAGAATTTTATACAAAAGAATCTAGAACTATTCAAGCGTTGAGGAAAACACTTGTTTGAAGGAGAGAGGCATGTTAGGTCCCTATAATACTAGTGATTCCCCCATTACTATTGTCATTGTATCCCCTTATTGTTATTGTTGTGCCCCTGTTGTCCCCATATTGTTATTGTGCCCCATATAAGCCCACTATTGTTATTGTTGTGCCCTTATATTATTATTGTTATGTCGGCTACAATTATATTGTGACCCCTTAGACTCCTATATATAAAAATGATGTTTTGTCATTTGAATCATCCAAGAATTTTCATTTGTTTAATGTAAAGGAGGTTACCCCCTCGAAGAGGCTCATTTTGAAGTTGTTGATCTATATTTTCTTCTATTTTGTGAGCTGGTTGCATAACATATTCTGGTGAAGTCATATTTGGTGATGATAGTGTTTCAGAAGTGAAAGAGAAAGGCACAATTGCAATACCAACATTACATGGAAAAAATAAGTTAGTTGAGGACACTTTGTTGACACCAACATTGAAGAAGAACCTACTTTTTGTAGGAGAGATGATGGAGAGAAACTACAAGTTAGTGTTTAATAATAAAGATTGCTTAATCATGGATAAGTTGAATAAAAATTCAGTTGTAGCAAGAGGCAAAATGACTGAAGACAAAATTTTCAAGCTCTCCTTTGATTCAAGTAATTCACAAAGTTTGAAAGCAACATAAGAAGCAAATAGTAAGATTTGGCACTTATTAAGGATGAAGCATTTGAATTTTTAGAGTTTGGTGCTGCTAAGAAAGAAAAACACAGTGAATGGTTTTCCTTATATAAAATTGGATGACGATGTATGTGAAGAGTGTATTTTTGGGAAACAACACATAAAAAGTTTCTCAAATAGAACGTGGAAGACTAGAGAACTTCTAGCATTGGTGCATTCATATTTGTGTGGCCCAATGGAGACTGTGTCATTTGGAAAGTCACACTATTTTCTCACTTTCATTGATGATTATTCTAGGAAGAAATGGGTACATTTTTGGCGGGAGAAGTCCAAAGTTTTTTTACATTTTCTTCAGTTTAAGGACTTAGTTGAAAAGCAAAGTGGTTTGAAAATTATCACCCTTAGAATAGATAATGGGGGAGAATACAAGTCAAATGAGTTTTTGAATTATTGTAGGAAGAATGGAATAAAGCGAGAGTTTACCAATTCATACTCTCCTCAACAAAATGGTGTTGTAGAAAGGAAAAATAAGACCATAGTTGAAATCACTAGGAGCATGTTAAAAACGAAGTCTCTTGGAAATGGGTTTTGGGCCGAAGTAGCACACACAACGATATTCTCTTAACCGATGTTCGACAAAGGTAGTGTTGAATTTGACTCCAAAAGAATCATGGTCAAGATACAAAGTAAGTTGCACGTATGAAATTTTGTGGTTGTACTGCATATGGACATGTTCCTAAGGAAAATAGGAATAAATTGGATGATAAGAGTGTGAAGTGTATCTTTATTGGATGTAGTACTGAAACAAGAAGTTACAGGTTGTTTGATCCTCAAGCAAAGAAGGTGTTAATAAGTAGAGATGTTGTGTTTGATGAGAATGGAATCTATCAACCAGAACATGTATAGTTTGAATTGTGGAAAGATGTGGTGAATATTGGTGATGAATTGAATTCAAAGTAAGAAAGTATAGATGAAGTTAAGAAGAATCCTAAGTGGCTTGAAAGGGGCCATTCAGAAAGTAGTATGTTGAATATAAATTTTGAAAGGAGGGTTACTAGATCACAAATTTCTCAAGTGAATTATTCACTTATGGGACAAGTAATGAAAACTGATGAACCATAGAATTATGCAAAAGCATCAAGAAAGAAATAATGGAATGAAGCCATGGAAGCAAAATTGAATGCCTTGGTGAAAAATGATACATGGGATTTGGTCAAAATACCAAAAGGAAAAGATGTAGTTGGCACTAAATGGGTTTATAAAACCAAGTATAAATCAGATGGCACAATTGATAAGTACAAGGATCATTTAGTTGTAAAGTTTTATGCATAGAAAGGAGGAATTGATCATACTAATACATTTACCCCAGTGGCAAATTTGATTACAATCATGATGGTTCTTGCGTTAGCTGAATAGTACAAATGACCAAATTTTTAGATGGATGTTAAATCAAATTTTTTGAATGGTTATGTGGATGAAGAAATTTATGTGGAGCATCCCAAGGGTTTTGAAGTGCTAGAAAAATAATATTATGTTTATAAGTTAAAGAAGGACTTATATGGTATTAAGAAAGTGCCAAGGGCATGGTATTCAAGAATTCATAAGTATTTTTAGGATCAGGGCTTAGTTAAAAGTTTATTTGAGCCAATTATCTATATATTTTAGTTAGGACATGACATTTTGATAGTTGTCTTATATGTTGATGATTTGATCTACATAGGGAACAATGATGAACTATTTCAAAGATTTAAGTCACATATGATTGCAACTGAGTTTGAGATGAAAGATCTTGGTGAGTTACATTATTTCTTGGGTATTAAAGTTTGGCAGAAGGAAGATCGTATTTTCATGTCACAAACCAAATATACTTGACATTTTGAACAAGTTTAGAATGTTGAGTTGCAAGCCAACGACAACTCCTTTGGAAGTTGGGTTGAAGTTATAAGGACATGATGAATCCAATGCAGTTGGTGTTACTTTGTATTGTTAACTGGTTGGAAGTTTGATCTACTTAACTACAACTTGACCAAATATTTCATTTACAGTTAGTATAGTATCAATTTTTACGGTAGAACCCAAGGAAGTGCATTGGAAAGAAGCAAAGAGGAATTTAAGATATTCGCGTGGAACAATTGGTTATGGTTTGATATACAAGTCTACAAAAGATTTTAGGCTAATTGGTTATACAAATTCAGATTGGGCTAGATGCATGGATGACATGAAATCAACTTTAGGGTATTCATTCAACATGGTTTCAACAATACTTACTTGGAGTACTAACACGTAACCCGCAAATTTTCTCTCCACAACAGAAGCAGAGTATAAAGCAACAATGGAAATAACATGTGAAGCAGTTTGGGTGGGAAGAATTCTAAAGGATCTACATGAGAAACAAGAGCAACCCACTTAGTTGATATGTGATAATCAAAGTGTTATTCAAATGACCAAGAATCTAATTTTTCATAAGAAGACCAAGCATATTGATATTCAATATCATTTTGTTCAAGATTTGATTAAGCAAGGAGTGATGAGATCAAAAACTGCAGAATAGATGAATAAGTAACTAATATATTCACCAAAGAACTATCTAAGGAAAAGTTTTGCAAATTTAGAGATGATCTTGGAATATTTCCAAATGTTCATTATGGGGGAGAAATGTTGAAATAATGATCCATTTGAAATTATTAAAGTTTTTATTTTTAGTGAGAGTTTTGTGGAGATATTTATGGAATGATTCATGAGAGATTTATGGAGTGGTTTTTGAGAGATTATATGCCATTGATAATGAATTTTTTTGAGCATGTGTGCATTATAGTTAAATGATTTTTCTATGTTATTTTTTTTCTTGGTATGCTTTTTCATAGACAAGTGTCGACTAAGAACTAGCCCATTGGTAGTCGATACATCACATCCTTTTGCTTAAAGTATACTTTAACATTAAGAGCTTCACATTTTCAAGTGTTGTTACATTCGTTGTTGTTACATTTGCTTATGACACATTTGTTGTTGATACTGATATTCAATATCGTGTGTTGCTACATTTATTGTTACTTTTCCCGTTGCTACAATTGGACATTGATGCTGATACTAAAGAAGTATTTCTGCTATTGCCACTTCAATTGCACAAGGGGACCCATCGAAGATGTTTTACCATGAGCTCCACCAACATGTATTCCATACTAAGTACGTGTCATCCTAACCAACTATTGTGTCATCACATCCGGTAAGTACCCAACATGTATACCTCTCTCATATGTTTCATTACCGTGTTTTGTGTGACATAACCCACCCTGCCACAATGGCCGAGGATGACCACCTCCATCTCAATTCGGGGGAGGGGGGAATTCACATCATGCTATCATATGATATGCCATCAATACTATGACTTGACATGATGGGAAATTAATTTTAGCATACATATCAACATTTCCAACATTATCCATAATTTACCACCTTTCCTCGCCATTACTCCGATTAGATTTTTTGAAATCTATCTATATATCTTAGCTCACTTTCCATTTATGGCACCCTATATACCAATTAAACACCTCACTACAGCTAACGTTGCCAATTTTGCAAACTAGACATTGATCTTCTCCCAATGAGCGATTGCATGTCATAATTATCAACATTGTAACATTGCATGTATCAAAAATTGAAGCTATGGGGGTAGCTGTTGTGTGTCATGATCCCGACTCAACTGATTCATTGAATGACTATCCAAGAGTCTATAGGATTTTCCAAAATGCAAGACGAATAATGTATTTTAACAAGTTGAGGGGATTTAATGAGGACTTTACTTTGGAATTTGCACAAAACCTAATAGAACAAGGTTCAATCGTGAGAAGAGTTTAACTCGTAGTTACAAAGGAGGTAATTGCTAGAGTAACCACCTTGCCTTAAACACATATGCGTTGGTTCAGTAAGAATACCTCAGTTCCAACAATGAAGGCTGATTTTCTATAAGAAGTGGAACATATTAGGAACAAAGGAAGATGGGTAGATAGAATTTCACTCACACATCCATGAGAGGATGTGGCATAATTCATTCAGAAGTACATTACCTATGAAGGCCAGTTTGGAGTGGTATTTATTTATAATTTTTAGTTGTTGTCCCATATTTGTCATGGGAAATTGATTAATATGAGTTTTCTCCTACAACCACTAAAATATATGTCCAATGGAATTCATCAAGCGAAGCATCCAGAGACTTGTGTTATGAACCATGGGCTAATTAAGATCATTATCGCTGATACACTTGAACGACAAGGGAGAACTTGGGTAGGATTGTTGGTCGTTGTTAGAGGTTCATTTCAAGAGGAACTAGAGAATGAATTTGAATAACAGAGTGAGGATTTCAAGATAGAGGAAACAAGACTGAGCAGAGGAAGTGACACTGAAAATTATCCTACTGACACACCTACCAAGGAAAATTATGCTAAACCCCAAGGGAAGGTTGCCATGCTAATACATCTACTAGAGACTCTCATGCTGACACACCAGTTGACATAACGAGTGGACAATTAGAGAGCTCATAATTTGGGTCCCACCCTATTGTAGAGGAACATCCCTTGTAGACAAGAATCAAGAAAAGGTCATTGAAAATGCTTGTAGGTGGCATGTTTTTGAAAATAAGCGTTAGGGATATTATAACAATATCATTTTTCTAATCATTTAAAACACTGATTGATATGGAGGAGTTGGAGAAATAACCCAACAAGGAGAAATAGGATGAATCAAAGCAGAAAAAGGATGACAATTCTTATTCTGGTAAGTTTGAATTTGATCCCCTGTCTCAACAATTTTATAGCATAAAGAAAGAAAATGATGAATTAAGAAAACAACTTGCAATGTTAAGAGAGAAAACTCAAACTAAAAAACCATCATGATTTGAAACCCTAGGTGAGGTTATTGAAATGATGAATGCATATCCCCCCCTCTAAAACTGAAAAGACTAAAAATCTTATGTGTAAAGTTTGTGGGGTGTTTCTAAACGAGGTTGGGTATACACGCGATTAGGTACAAAATCCAAAATCTATATCAATGGGAGTGTAATCAAAATTTGAGGAGGAGGATATGGAATTATAGGTTGGTACACAAGAACCTACCGAAGATGTTGCTGTCACACATGAACCAACAGTTGAAGTAGAACACAATGTGGAAAATAAACATGTTGGTACACAAGAACCTACCGACAATGATATTGTCACATAGGGACCAATAGCTGATGTAGAGTAGCCTTAGGAGGATCATTTTCTAGTACACAAGAAACTAATGATGATGCTGCTGACACACAACAACCAATAGTTGAGGCAATATGAATAGAGGATGAAAAGAAGATGGAAACCCAAGAGGATTCACAAAAATATATTGAAGACACTGTTGTAACAACAATCGAGATAGTATGGCCTAAAATTGAAAAGGATGATCACTAGTATTTGTAGAATTGAGTAAGCGGAGAAAGATAATTGTATCATTACAAAAGGGGTAGTCCCACTAAATAAGCATAAGATAATTATTCATAACCTTAAGGAGGGTTGGGATGAAGAGTTAATGATCCAAAGACTCAAACAGGACAAGGTGAAGGAGAAAAGGGAGAAAGAAAACAGGCAAGTTCTAGAACTACAAGAAAGTGTTGAGAAACTACAAGAGGAGAAACAACAAATGTACAATCTTGTAATGAAATATTGAGCTAGAGAAAGCCCTATCCTTATTACCCCCTATTTCTTTAGGAGTAGATTTTTCCTTTTTGATTAACAACTATTAAGGAAAGGAATCATAGAAGATAACCACCATTATGTCTTTTCTTGAGGTTTTCAAGCAAAGTAACTTTGTAGAACAACATTTGTTGTGCAAGTGTATTTGCATAATTTTGTTTGTTACAGAGAAAAGAGCTTCAATGTCTCACCTTATGTGGAAGATATCTAGCTAAGGGCATTTACCTCATTTATGTAAAATTAGATAAGCTAGAAATTTGCCCATGAGGTTGTAACAACAAATCGGGAGAATAGTATGTTGTGGATCTGAGAAGAAATAGGTTTTGTTGCAATAATGGTTAGAACCTATGGGAACTTTCTTCAGTCTCTAGACATAATGACTAAATTAAGTGAGCCCCGTAGAAAAAAAAATGGACCTCTGTTCTAGGATCATTGAGTAATTAAGACAAAGTGCACTAAATGGTTGTAGGCTAAGATGGGAAGTGTGTGACAAGAAGCAGAAGGATGAAGACCCATACTATTACCCAAACTTTATACATGCTCTTTCAAGAAAAACTATGTATGTTAATTGTATCAGAGGACGTGGGCTCATTTAGCTTGGGTTGAAGTTTATATTTCCTTTGATTTGGCTTCCAACACTTAAAGTATCAACATTATTTTCAATTGAAACTTGAAGAGGCAGAGACCTGGTGGTTAGATTTGATTACTTTTGAGGGATATTGGGCTATCACTGAGGATATAACAAAGGATTACAATTTTATCGAGTTACATTACAACATGTATTGAAGGTTGACTGAGGGGGTCTGCATGAGCACATGTAGTTACTTCAGTTGGAGGGAGATGTTGGGACTAGAAATTGGCATCTTTTTCACCATCATTTCCTCACCTTTTAGACCACTTTAACCTTTACAACTATATTCTTTTACTCCATTGATTATCTTTTTGACCAATGTATGTTATCCTTTTATGTCACCCTAATTTACGTAGTTCTACTTGTATTTGATGAGAGGATAACTTTTTTTGTGTAAATTTACTAACAAAATGACAAGAAGAATGTTTGCAGGATGGCTTAGCTTTCTAGGATGTTGCTACTCACTTTTTCCTGGACGAAGCTATGCTGCTCTTGTAGGATTTTGTAGCATTGCCACAACAAGTTGGTTTATGTTGTTATTATGATGATGCTACTCTATTTTGTGTCGATAAACACTCGGTTTCCTCTATGCCATTTTTGGGAGTCGATTTGGATACTGCTACTCAACTAGGTTAACCAAGACTACTACGTCAACAAGGATTTGATCGTTCTTGACAATTCAAACAACTTGGTTGTAACAATTATGATCCTTTGTTTTATTCACTTGCTAAAATGAGATACCATTATGGTGTTAATTTTATTTCCAGTAGATTGTTGTAATTTTTTAAGAAATGACTCTTAGTTTGAACATGTGGAGAATTGAGAGATTCTCATGGCTGATTTTGGTACAAATTGGATTAGATAGGATGAAAACTTATAACACATAAACCCTCAGACTCATGCAAGGGGTGTCACTATCATTTTTAGAACTATGCATCTTGTATTTTCTCAGAGCTAATGCGATATTTTATGGGTTCATGGTTAATTAGTGGTTTTTTGTGCTAACTTGTGAGTTGTGACTTATTATCTCCTTGCTAAGGAGGAAGGGCTCTCCCCTTTAGCAGGGATCATTGCATTGTATAGGTAGCATAGTTTTTTTTTTTCAAATTACTTGTAGGTTATGTTAAAATTACTTATTGTTATAATTTAAACTCATCGCTATTACATATTCGTGTTGGTATTGTTGTCAATGGTTAGTTAAATTAGCTTGTAGAATAATTGCAGGCGTGTCAAAATAGTTACTTCTAGATCATCATTACTAATTGTGTGCTTCTATTGTTCAATTGCTATTACAAATTTATAATTTGTTGTTAATATAAAATGTTAGTTGATTGTTGTTACATTTGTTACGATGTCTTATACAATTAATGAATGCTTGATTGAATGGTTTTGTGCAATTGATTTCAAAGAGTGTTATTTTCCTTTCTTACAAGAGCAGTCTAGAATTGATAAGTGTTATTTTATTCTGCAAATGTGATTTCATTTCCAACATTGTGTGCAAAGTGTTTTTTTTTTCCTATGCAGGTGAGGGTTTGACAATGATGCTTTTGTTGAATTGTTTCTATTCTCACAAGAGTGAAAAGTTACAATAACTTTTGGTTTATTTTGATTCCATGTTCTTGTAGAAGAAAGCTTAGTAATAACTAAATATTAATCAATGTTAGTTGACAGTTGTTGCTTGTAAATACTACGTGTGATAACCTTGAAATAAAAAGACTCACCTTGGTTGAGTAAATATTTATCATGGAAACCCTTAACTAGGAAAACCAACACCTAATAGATATATATTATTTCATTGGCCAATTCAACCAAACATTAGGCCAAATAAGATATCTTATAATTGAGTTCTTCATACCTTTAAATAGGCTTCATCATATCAAATACCATGAGATACCCAATGCCATGTGTCTATAAACCACCAATAGTAAACTCATTAATGATTAAATCAAGGTTATATTAATTAATCAAATGAGTAAGTGAATATCAACTCAATACCCCATTTTAAAATTGGCTTTGAATAAACACCTAGCTCCCATTAAAGTTTTTTACCAGCTTTCAAGAACATAATCTGCTCCCCCCACCTCTAGCCTCCCATCGCCTGGGTCTATGTGTACATTTTACCCATGATTAATTAAACAAGAGGGGTATGCATGACTAAATATAACCATATGCTCGTTCTACATATGTGATAAAATACAATTCCAATGCACACACACACACAATTATATGCCTAAGCATGTGATGCCATGAAACATCAACCTCTTTCATTACTATCATCCTTCCTACTCAATTGAGTACTTCTTCCTTAATGTTCTTTTGCCAATGCTCCACTTTAATCCTTGCAATTCATTTCCATGTGTCATTTTACCATGTTTCACATATACATGAACCATGCTTCTTTTTGTATCTTTCATGCTCCCAACATCATACTACTCTCGTGAGAGAGTCCAACTCAATCCATGCTCTAATACCACATATTGAACTTGAAGAGAGATAATAGAACAAGAAACATGTGCATAAGTATAAACTATATATTTACCCCAAAAACTCGTAGCTAAGAAAACAAACATCTAATAGGTATTTATTAACCTTGATCAAACTAGCTAAACTAGGTAAGCATTGCCCAATTGATGCATTTTACAATGGAGTATCTTAAGCCTTTAAATAAACTTAATCATATGTTAACATGGTTTACCAGAATAATCGGCCATAAACCACCATTAGTAAACCCATCAATAACTAACTAAAGATTATCTCAACTACTTTATGATAGTGTCAAGATCAAGCCAACAAATTCATCTAGAGAGAAGTGCTAAAGGAACCTTACCTAAAGGTCAAGACCAAAAAAAAAACTAAGGCATTGTAATTACTTCTAGACTAAATCCCAAAGCATTACCCCTAAAAAAGATGTAAAGTAATCAAATCATGTAGCATTAGTGAATATTGTTATCCCTCCCTCTAAGGGATGCAACATGGAAATGAACTCAATCATGTCAAATGACACACCCTCTCCTTTGCAGGGTCTCACATTTGAAAACCCCAAAGGGAAATAGAGGTGGTTAGAATCATACAACTTAGACCCAAGAAAGGAAACTAATCCCGTTGACTAAATTAGAGGAAGTGAGAGAGATGATGTTGTTGTAGTGTCCATTAAACTCAAAAAATAAGGAACAATGTCATTGTACAAGATACAAAATTGAGAGATGCAATGGTTTAGAAATTGATTATTTGAGTTTGGGTTCAACTCTCTAAAGATCATAAATTGATCATTTCTTTTATTCAAGGAAAACCCCATGGAAAGCCCTATGAGTACTTCCTTGTGATCCAAGTTTGCTAATTGAGGTAAATCATAGGCATTGATTGTTGTACCTAATTCTAATGGGCTCTAAAGTGTGGAACCTGCAAGCCTATAATTAGTGAGAGGATTCACATTTGACTCAAAGCACTTAAGCTAACCCTTGGGCTCAAGTCATAGATTGAACATGAGATCCTAAAATAATAAATATAATTACAAATTTATCTCTTAGTAATATATATTTTTTTGCCGTAAATTATTATTATCATTATTATCTTCCCAAAATTTATGTGTTTTGAAATGTGAGCAAGCACTCCACCCATTGTTTGGGACCAATATAAGCTTATAGTGTCCACTTGAAACATTAGAATGTTTCAAACCCCACATATAGTAAAATGCAAAAAAACAAATTTTTTTCAAACCATGGTGAGTTGGCAACTAGTTAATCTCCATGACCCCCAAGATTAAACCTATGGGCTACAACTATAACACCACAAATATATTCCCCAGGTCAACAAGAATAAAACCCACATTTTTTTTAATATGACTAAATGATTTTAAACTTATGAAATGAAATTATAAATTACACCATCTAACTATAATAACCATATTCCAAGGTGGTTGATTCATTTTTGCTTTATATTACACTGGTATATGATATAGTATAATATAGGATATATGATTAATATTTACTTAAATTAATAAAATATTATATTGGCCTTGGAGCTTAAACACCTTTCTCTAAAAAAGTGTCATTTTTATTCATTTGTATTTTAAATATGTTTTGTATAGTTATTTTATGTTTTGAGGTTTATGGTGGATGTTTAGTGATACAATTGTGAGTTAGATTGTAATCTTTGGTTATTTGAAATGTATTTTCGATTGCACAAATAGATTTAACACTCTAAAAAATATGAAACACATTTATTGCACAGATTCTACTATTAAAGCTTTTAATTTTAACCTATATATACCTAATTTTTTCATTTATTCAAACATATGCCAAAAAAACTCCAAAAATTCAAATAATTAAAGTACATTTTTCAAATATAAAATTTCCTGAGTGGCCCATTTTTACACATTGCCCAAAAAAAAAGACCTATTTTTACACATTGCCCCCAAAATAGGACCCATTTTACTCGTTTGCATTTCAAATATAGAATTTAGGAGTAACCCATTTTGAAATGTAATTTGGATTGCACAAATAAATTTAACACTCTAATTATTTTTTCATTTATTCAAAAATAGGACCAAAACACCAAAACTTAAAATAATTAAAGTACATTTTTCAAATATAAAATTTGAGGTGTGCCTCCATTTTTATCAAATGCCCCATTTTTGCACCTTGCTCCTAAAAAAGCCCATTTTTGCGCCACAAACAAAAAAACAACAACCATTTTTATATATTGGCCCCAAAAAGGAACCATTTTACTCGTTTCCACTTCAAATATAGAGTTTAGGAGTGGCCCATTTTCACCCACCCTCCAAAATTTTAAATTTCCCACCAACCTTCAATTCACTATTAAAATCAAACCTTCGTTAGATTCTATACGTTGTAATTGCAAAGGTTTCTCTCATCCCATTTGATCGCATCGCTTAATTCATTCAGAGCGATTAGTGACAGTCATCCAATTTACTTCAGAGATATTGTAATTGCGAAGGTTTCTCTCATCTCATTTGATCGCAGAGTAAGTTCATTCAGAGCGATTAGTAGCGATCATCCAATTTACTTCAGAGATGGATACTACAACAGCAGGAAGAAGCAGCCCATCTCCTTCTCCTCCAAAGAAACAGCAAAAGCGCCAGCGATGGAGGAGGTTGGATAACGTCCTATCGTTTACCACTTCCAAGAGAGTCCTCGGGCTACAATATCATTCTCATAATCATGCCCACTCTGATCCCAATAATAACCCCACAACATCTCATTCAGATTCAGGGTCGTCTCATTACAAAAGCAAAAGTAGACCCGATCAACGTCGCTATGGAAGGTCCAGTGCCGAGGCCGAAGGAGCAGGATCATCATCCTCTGCCTCTGTGTGGATTAGGGTTTCTGATAAGTCTCCCACTGCTTCTAACGACATCGTCCGCAGTGAAGACCCTGAAGTGTGTCCTGCTTCCGCAAGAAAATGCATTCCAAATCATCAACAACATAAGAAACAAAACTGCCAAGTTCCTCTCACGGAGATGGACATTGATCAAGAAGATACTCTGGATGGCTCCAGTGAGGAAGGGTGTCCTGTAGTGGACGTTTCTCAGAGGTTCATTGTTGCGGATCCTCCAGGTAAGTAACTTCAAATGCTTTTTATTTAATTGGTCACCTCAGGAATGAATCATTAAATGTTGTGATTTAAATTCTGATGCATTTGAAATTATGCGATTTTAGCCCATGCAAAGGGAAATGAAAAGCTTGTTGAATCCGATCCGCACAAGTTGTCCCAGAGGCAAAAGCAAATTGACTATGGCAAAAACACTCTTGGCTACGAAAGATACCTGGAGCTTGTTCCTCGGTATCAAGCCTTGCCTTTTCTTTTAGCCTTTTCATTCAAATTTAACGAGACCTTATCGAGATTAGGCTTTGCTTTTATAAATGGTTGTTGAAACGCAAATATTTTTGTTTGGCTGTATCTCAGAAAGCAGAGGAAGAAATATGTGCATCCTCAAACGCCTAATATCAAGCAGGTGTGCAGCAAGCGCAGCTGGGACGGGCAGGTCAGGAAGTGGAGGAGAAGACTTCACGAGTTCGATCCCCCTGCTAGGGAGAATGAGGAGGCCCCTCGGCTGTTTTCTTCTGATAAAGGAGATGATGGGTCGGCACCCCATAGTCAAGAGGAGAAAGATGAAACAATGGCTTCTAGTTCAGAGGGAAAATCTGAAAACGAAGCTGAGAAAGATGAAACAATGGCTTCTGGTTCAGAAGGCAAATCTGAAAACGAAGCTGCTGGGGTCTCGACGATCTATGATGGCTGGGATGGTGATGATGCAATGGAGCCATGAATGAAAGGAGAAACATTTGAAGCCTAACTGTACATTATTGTCATCACTATTGGTTTCTTGAGGGTTTTCTTACTCTATTCATGGACATGAACATGGTCTAAATTTCTGTATAGATTGTTTGTAGCTATAGGACAAACAATTCCAAATTACAGTTGACCTGTATAGTTTGTGTAACTTGTTCACATTCAATTCCAAAACTGTATATCCTGCTAACTTGAGGGTTTTCTTACTCTATTCATGGACATGAACATGGTCTAAATTTCTGTATAGATTGTTTGTAGCTATAGCACAAACAATTCCAAATTACAGTTGACCTGTATGGTTTGTGTAACTTGTTCACTTTCAATTCCAAAACTGTATATCCTGCTAACTTGAGGTTTTTCTTACTCTATTCATGGACATGAACATGTTCTAAATTTCTGTATAGGTTGTTTGTAGCTACAGCACAAGCAATTCCAAATTACAGTGGTCCTGTGTAGTTTGTTTAACTTGTTCACATTCAATTCCAAAACTGTATATCCTGCTAACTTGTCCAGCAAGTGTGATATAGACCACTGTATAGTTTGTTTAACTTGTTCACATTCAATTCCAAAACTGTATATCCTGCTAACTTGTCCAGCAAGTGTGCTATATCTGCATACTAAATACCTTAACTGAGCTTCAATATTATTTTTAGGACAAGTTGAAACAGCAACTTGTATGAGACAGATTTCGCAGTGGAGTCTATCAGGTTCCATACTAACACATCAGGTGGGTTCTCTTGGTTACAAGATATCTAGACCATTACAAGATTGGTGGTGTGTAGGGATGTGGACGTATTCATGGAAAAACTATGTTCTTTGCCTTAATGCTTGTTTTTCTTTATTAATTTCATCTGGAAAAATGAAACTATGTTTAAATTGTGGCAAAATTAATTATAATTATTCAGAATATATTGCGCAATATGGAATAATTATAATTATCCTGAATATATTACCAAATTTGGCTTGATTTTGTTGGTGATTATAGTTATTCCGAATATATCACCCAATGTGACTTGATTTTGTTTTTGTCGGTGGAATTTTATTGTTTATGTATAGGTTAGTTTTTATTTTCAGCTGTTAGTTTGGATTACCATGGTGGAATTTGATTGTTAGTAAATATGTTAGTTGTTATATTTTTACATGTTACTCAAATGTTTTTTTTGTAAACTTTGGTAGGACTCTCCGATTTTCATGTCCATTACACACCTTAGTTGTTATATTTTTACATGTTACTCAAATGTTTTTTTTTTGTAAACTTTGGTAGGACTCTCCGATTTTCATGTCCATTACACACCTCGCTACAGGGGAAGGGTAGCCCAAGATTTGAAGCCAAGATTTTCGGGGTGAAACTTCATTTCCACGGCCACTGCCACTTGAGCTACGCCATGTGAACACATGTTACTTAAATGTTCATTTGGATTCCTATGATGGAATTTGACTGTTTATAAATAATGTTAGTCTTTTTATTTTTATTTTTAATTAAATGTGCATTTTAATTTCCAATCAGGGCGCTTCATTATTTTATAAGGCCATATTAAGCCCAGTCTGGGTAAACTCACAACTGCCCTTGGAGTCCGCAATTACCAAATTGATTATTTTAATATATTTATGTTAATATTAAAATTCAAAATAGTTATTATGATTGGGTTGTAATGAAGTTTATTATAATATGATTTAGTTGTAATTTAATATAAAAGTTGATTTTGCGATTTTTTTGGAAGTTTTTCTCGTTTAATTTCTCTAAAATCCAGTAGGAATTTATTGAAATCACAAGTTTGGTGGGTAACCCCCATACAATTTAAGTGCCCTAGGGGTTTTTAGGGTGCTGAATCCATGTATATATATAGTCAAAAAACCAGTTCAAATAACACAAATCTAGATTTCACCTCAATTTTTTATGTGTAAAGGTTGATTTTATGTAAAATTTGAGTATTTTTTCATATGCATTAAATCATGTGGTAGATTGGTTTATATGGCTCTTTTATTTTTGGGAATTAAATTAAATTGTAAATGTAAGTGCCCAAAAAAATTAGTGAAACATATATTTTTTATTGTGAGAAAAATAGTGCAAAAATTAAAATTGGGAAGCAATTGTTTCTGGTTTGAGAGTTTTGGAGCAAATGCTTTTGTCATTGTTTTTGGTTTGAGTGTTTTAGAGCAAATGCCCTTGTCATGGACTGAAAAGGTTGGTTTTGATGTTTTTTAACTGTTAGGGGTTAGCTAATTTAAAATTTTGGCATTAAAAAGATTAGTAATGTTATACAATTTATTTATAATATTATTTTTGCCAGACACACTAATAAATGGGTTTGGGATAGTTTTGAGTTGTCAAAAATATTTGGGAGTACCATTTAAAATTAAGCCAGACACATTAATAAATGGGTTTGGGATAGTTTTGAGTTGTCAAAAATAACCATACATGTTCAAGTATGAATTAATTTAGAGTGTGAAACTGTAGATGTTTCATTAAACTAGTTAGGATTTTAGTTATATTGTCCCAAAAAGGAGATTGAGGGGGAATATTATTGGGTGGAAAAGGGGCTTTTTTCTTATACTAATTTTTGGGGTTTTCCATTACACACACACACACACATCTATCTATCTATCTATCTATCTATCTATTTATATATATATATATATATATATATATATATATATATATAGTCTCTTAGTCTTGGGAAAGAGATCACCTTCTTGAATATTTATGGTCCATATGTGGATAGAGTGTTATGAAACCCTTTTCAATGGGGATTGGTTTAAGGATGGTCTAGTAGTGGTAGGAGGGGATTTAAGTTTCACATTGAGAGCTTTAAAGTCGGGGGGCTTGATAGAGTTGGTTTGTTAGACATTGATTTGGATAAACAAATGAACATGTGAAGCACAATTTACAAAGAGATTGTATATTTTTTATGATATAATCTTTCTTAGAGGAAGCTCTTAGATTTTGATAGTGGGTCTTAAATGTGGGGTGTTTTGTTTCATGTCTTGTATTTTTGAACATGACCCTTGTGCTAGGAAAACCAATCAATTGTTTCAATCTCAACCCAAAATGGTTGAAAGAGGAGTTTTTCAAAAAGCTAAAGCATGTTTGGGTCCCATATGATGCCACTTTGAGAGCCGACGTTTTTACAATTTTAACTTAACCTTAAAAGAGCCAAAAAGGTTCCAATGGTTTGGTCAAAAGGAAAAAACTAGAAGGACGAAAGGGACCTTAAGAATGTGGGGGAAGCTCTAAACCTTCTCACGCTTAGTGAATGTTATGGGTTTACAAAAGACTAAAAAGAGGATATAAAATAGCTAGAAGAAAAAAAAAATCTTTGCTCTTGGGTAGGAAAAATCAAGGAGATTGGAAAGTAGGGTGCTATGGTATCAAGCAAGTGATGAAAATTCAAAGGTTTTCCATAGATTTGTATAATTTTAGGAAAAATAAGTTCAATATGGAAGATTACAAAACTAGATTACTCATGGGCATCTAATTTTAAAGAAATCATTGAAGGGGGAATAATTTTGGATCTATACAAGGTTGAAAGGAGAGTTACTTTAAGATTGTTGAATGCTTTCTCAAGATTTGTTAATTTGAAAGATAACCAAACATTGATGGAGGAAGTGAGCAAGGGCTAATTACATTTGATTCTTCAAAGCTTATAGAAAGGAAAAATCCTTGATCTAGATGGATTACTTGTGGAATTTTTCTTAGGATGTTATGACTTTGTGGTAGAAGACTTGAGAAGGGTGATTGAGGTTTGTAGATCTACAAGTAAAATTCTAGTTGCATTAAATACCACGCTCATAGGTTATAACATATGTCATATTTAATTTTGTTTTTATAAAATAAAATTACTAGACTTTTTTTCCCAAGAAAAAATAATAAACATTGGATTGATCACTTTTAATAAAGATCCTTTTTTCTTTAATAGAAACCAATAAAAATTGCATTATAAAATGGTGTAGGTAGTTGAATAGCAAGGTAATACAAAAAGGGTGTCGTCACTTGAGAAAACTAGCAATATTGCTAGACAATATATGTTGGAAACAAAGATTAATATTGTTCTACACAACATGAAAACTAATGAAAAACATATTCAATGTTAGCTTCATCTTGGTCAATGTTGGTGGGATGAGTTTCTTGGATACCTAAGTCCATATCTTCCATCATTTGGTGTACTATATTTTCTTCCTTGAGATCTTCCATAGTAGAATATATTGACATTTTAAAATTGGAGTTATTTGAATGTGAGTCTTGACTGCGATTGCATACCATGTTCCTTAACATGGAACATTCGACTTCTAGAACTTATATTTGTCTCTTATGCTAAAACACGAATATTGATAACTTAATGCATTTTAGGATATACATCAATGGTTATTCTCATCAACAGTGGTCCCCAAGAAGATTGAAGTTCTATTGTTGTTTATGATTTTTTCATACTTGTAAAGCTCCTTGTACAACCCTTGGACATTACTATAATCCATATTTAGAAATGAATTTCATTGCCTAGTTAAGAGATAAATAAAAAGCACCCAAAGTAGCAATTTCAGAGAGCCAACCTAAATTATCCCATGAAATAGACATAAAAAAATAGAATGAGATGCCAACCCAAGTAGAAAACTACACCATTGCGTAGAAATGAACTCACACACAAAGGATTTGAATAGAGCCCACATAGGAAACAATGCCTATAACTAGAATTAAACAACCCAAACACTTAGTGTCAAAATAGAACACTAGAGAAATACTAAAAACACCAAGAGTTGAGCCAAACACTCTAAAAATATCCATGAAGCACCAACATGGTTCATTTATGGATTCTTACTTGAGAAACAAACTAAACTAGAGCCAACTACCACTAAGAGCTATTTTTAGACAATCAACCTACATACCAAGCCATTATCCCACTTGATCCAAGAATCATCCACAACAAGCTTCAAATTGTGGGTTGAGAGTAAAGACTGGCATATGCAAGGCTAGTGTAAAGGTGATGTGCTCCACATGTTGTCTCTTGCTTTATATAATATGATGCCTTGGTTGCATTAAAAAGTGTTGGTTGATGAATTTGTAACATGTCTTCGTGCCTAATGGCTTTGAATAGAACTTAGGGGTTGGATGATACAAATGTGCCCTCTTTTTTCTTTAAGATCCCTTCATTTAATTTTGAGGCCTCATTTGCAAGGATGTCAACTTGTTGATTAAGAGCTTTCAAAACTTGTAAAAGGTCATCTCCTTGAATTGAAGGGTCCCTTTTCCTATTCTTGCATTAAGATACCGAGCTTATTATTGGATGATTTTTCTTAGAGTCCATAAATTTGATAATTATGCTCCAACTATTGATAATAATCATTTTACTCACTCTAACTTCCTTTATTAAAAGTAGCCTATGAAAGAGAGAATATGCCTTCACTTAATGATATGTAGTTGTCCCTAAACACTACACATAAGTTAGTTTTTGTTTTTCTTTGAAACCATATATGATCCACTTACTCTTTCAACCCATAAAAGTTAATACTATGTATCTATACAATCTCTGGAGACCATTGATGCTACATCCACAAAAATATTTGTGCAAGATAGATCTACCTGAAAGGATCACTTATTGTTGGCTCAACCACAGAGCTTGACCCCAAGAGTGCCAAGAAAATTGAATCCCTAACTTCCCAATAGCAGAGGTGCTTTAAGGACGTGGACTAGACCAACTAATCTAACCCTATGGGCTGTTAAAAGTGTGCTTTATCCTCAATAAATATTCCAATAGATGAGCAAGAAGGATATTATGGCACTGTTGCACCTATTTTACCTAGTTGATGACTAACATAGAATCACCAAAAATTTGAAGCTAGTCACATCCTTTTTCTATTACAAATGTCATAAGAGATTTGTAGGCTAGGATTATGTAAAATTGTTTGTCCCCCTCACTAATCCCAATTGAACATGAAATGAGTACGATGAGGAAACATTTCACCTGCCTATGAGGCATCATTGAAAAAATCCCACGACTTAGAAGTGTTTAGAACCTTTGCTACTACACACCATGGGTTTTTTGAGTCTTTTGACTGTGGAAAGTGAGCAAGAATTGAGATTCCCTCTACTGCTATCTGATCAGGGGAGGAAGACAAATCTTAGAAAATAACCTTATTTCTAACCAACCAAATGCCCCAACAAATAATAAGAGGAAGTGCTCAATAAGATTTAGTTGCAATGTTTTTTGTGTAGTCCCTCCATGTCTACTAAGTAGATTGGCCCATTTAGTTACAAGCCTGTCCTAAAAATTGATCTACAAGTATTCCATAGTTGAGCAGTAGAAAGACATTCCATGATCAAATAAGTAGTGGTTTCTTCACTCATTTTGCATAGTGAGCACCACACTAGTTCGATTTTATTGTGCTTTTGTATGACCTCCGAGATTGGGACTTTTTTCGACAAAATACACCACATAAAAATACAGGCCTTTGACGAACATTTTGATTTCCAATCCACTTTCCAGCAATATTTCTGTTTAACATTCCTTTCTACAACATTTAGGTGAACTACCCAAGCTTGGATTTGTAGATCCCATAGGGAGAATCTGACGAACCAATTCATCCTCTCTATTTGTAAGCCTTATATCAGACTCTGCCAATGCTTCCAAATACTTGTTCCACTCTTCGTGAAATCCTACATCCAACTCTAGTACTTTTTCCATTTTCCATCCTTACCTTTAAAGTGTAGATTGAGCTAGATTGTCTAAATGTGATAGTCTAGAGTTCCCATTGTCAAGAAGAAAATTAATTAGAGGTTGTGAGAACCGGTGTCTGCCACCACTTCTTGGCCATGGATCAACTCCAATTCTAACCTTATGCCCATTTGGTACTTCCCAGGCCAAACCATAATCAATTAAATTGAAATAATTTAAAACAACTCTCCAAATAACAAAAATATTAGCCTAAGACTTTTCTGTCTATCTAATCCATTCCTCAATAGAATTTAGTGCGATATATTTTTGGTAGACCATAGTTAGACTATGAGTTGATAAAAACATCCATCCACATTTTGCTGACAAATCTTTTGAGAATTTAAAAATGTTCTTCAGGCCCCATCCTCCTAGTGGTTTTGGAGCTGCAATACAGTTCCATTTGATCCAAGGAAGAACACAGTTCTCATGATTTGCAGCCTAGAGGAACTTGAACCAAATCTTTCTAGCTTTCTCAATAATGCCTTTCAGAATCTAGACCAGTGACATCCAGTAAAACAAGACTGACACTAGTATATAGTTTACAAGAACTACCCTACCTTCCCTTGAAAGCCACTTGAAACTCCACCCTTTTAGTCACTTTTCGAGGTTGGTAATTAGCTAAAGCCAATTGAAGCATAAAAACCGATAGCTTGTTGACTTAATATGTTAAAAATACACAAGAGGTATTTTAAATAATAATCTATTATATATATAAATGTATGAGTGATGAATGTTACAATGAGGACCCGCATATATATACCTAAGATGGTGTCCTTTCATGATTGACCATGTCTTTTAGACATGCCTTTTCACTTAACTAATGACTTCTTAATATAATCACTAATTGATTACTTAGTATTTATATTATTTATATTTATTTATTTTGTTATGAATTATATTCATAACATAGCCCCTTTCTTCAGAAGCAGTGTCCTCAAAGCTTGTTGATGAAAAGACTTAATCTCTTATATACCACGAATGTTGCGAATGTCTTATTTACACTTGATTGCTGATACTTTCCTCCTTTCACTGTGTCCTTGGTAGCTCACCTTCTATGATTCGTTGGTAACTTTGATTTGAGTCCAGCGTTATTGATTTTTTTTCTTTAATAATTAATATATATATATATATATATATATATATATATATATATTCTCTTTTGTTTTGTTTTTTGTTTTTAAATAACTCTATTTATTTTTTTCCTAACTCTATTTATTTTCAATATATATATATATATATTTTTTAATTTCATTTTTTTTCAATATTATTATTATTATTTTAAATTAAATTTATACAAATAATTTAATTGCAATTATATAATTAAATTGATTGCAATTATATAATTCAATTAAATTGCAAGTATATAATTATATAACTTTATGTTATAGAAATTATATAGTTATATAATTTAAAATTTAATTAAATCAACAACGATAGTCGTGACTAGAGGGTCACGTTGTTTGACCGTGGCCATTGCTATGGATCCTTTATTCGACAGGTGCTAAACGGTATGGGTGGAGATTGCAGCGGAGAAAAAGCGTATGGTAAGGTGACATCGGTGGAATGGGACGCGGCAAGAAGGGTGACAGGAACAGTGACGTGTGAATGACGAGGGCGTGGACGGCGGACGAGGCTTACACAACGGAGGGGTGTCGAGAGGTGTCGGTGTGCATAACTGACGTGGCAGAAGAATGTGAACGTGGACAGGGTTCTGGCAGGGAGCAGCGAACCGGGCTGTAACTCCACGTTGGCCGACCAGGGACCAATTTCCTTGCACTGCTCAGTTGATTGTGGGACCACTTCGCCCGACAAAATGTCATCGCAAAGGCCACCAAAGATGCCATTACTGATTGAAGTCCTATTTTCGGACTGGTCACTAAATTCACGTTTTAGCCTTTTCTTGTTCGAATTACTATCCATTTTCTTCTGCTTTTTTTGGACAATTAAAATTGATAACTCATACATCCGAGATACAATTGTACTAAGCGCTCTAGACAGAGGACAATAGGTACATATGGGATCGTCGTAACCTCGAACCAAAAACCAACTTGTAACATCTACGTAGAGGGAGAGCTCACTACTGCGTGATATTGGATCCTCAAAGTAGAAATTGTAGTAGTCTTGGAAAAAATGCATCTCCACATCGTAAAGCATAGCGTGCAAGATGCGCACAATATTGGCCCTATCACTCAAGTCTCCACCCTCAAAGTAAAGCACATGCACGATGCCACAAAATGTCTGGTAAAAGATTGGGAACGGTCTGTCTGGGCTAAACCCTAAAATCTCAACCAGTTTAACTATCTCACGGTACAAATTTAGGGTTGCTTAGCTTTCATCTCCACCCTGCGAGTTTATGATCCCTCTCATCTCAAAAAACTCGGAAAACGCTCCCATGAGCCTACCGAATACGTTCACAGAATGCAATAGGGACGTGTTGGCAGGACTATTCTCGCAATGGAGGTGAAGAACATTTATAAGTTTCCAAAGGGCTCTGGAGTCTCGAGGGATATGAATATCGACTCCAATCATGTCAACTAGTGAATCGAAATAGCATGCAATGTTGAATCTGCTTTGCTCTAGAAAGCGCTCTTCTAGGCAAGGCTCAACATTGTGTTCTTCTAGGCGGGGTTGTGGAAACCAACTAGCATGCGATGTTCTGTGGAAGGTTACTATGTCATTGTAAGGGTTTTGAGAATTGGTGTACTCATCGTCCGAGGAGTCTTCTTCGTTCATGAAACTTTTTTCTCGATTCAACCAAAACACATCATAGTTTTCTACATTCTTGGTGGACATTTCCATCAATGGGGCCTCAGTGTGCCCTTTTATGGACTTCAGGCCTTCCTTTTTGGCACTTTCATCATAAGCCACCTTCACTGGAACTTCATGATTAACTTTGATTTTCATATTATTTTCTTCTGCCACATTTTCCTCTTCATCATCATCAATGTATTCTTCCTCATTGTTATGATATTGTTCATCTTCTGGTTCCTCAAGAGAGTCCTCATCTTGATTTATGTCAGCTTCACCTTGTTTCATTTCTTCACTGTCCCTATTATCGATTTCCTTTTGACATGCTTTAATTTCTGCACATGATTTTTCTAATCGCTGAAATCCTTCTTGAATTTTATTAAACTGCTCAACACAATCAGGACGTAAACGTAATGGCACATTGTGCGGCGAACAATGTTCAAAGACCCGCATGATTATATTGTGTGCCATGGCTCCGATACCACTAAAGCATAAAAACCGATAGCTTGTTGACTTAATATGTTAAAAATACACAAGAGGTATTTTAAATAATAATTTATTATATATATAAATGTATGAGTGATGAATGTTACAATGAGGACCCGCATATATATACCTAAGATGGTGTCCTTTCATGATTGACCATGTCTTTTTAGACATGCCTTTTCACTTAACTAATGACTTCTTAATATAATCACTAATTGATTACTTAGTTTTTTATATTATTTATATTTATTTAGTTTGTTATGAATTATATTCATAACACCAATCCTCCTTTTTGTATAAATTTGATTTCAAATGGAAACCCAAGTATTTTAACTTTTCATCCAGATCTTTTGTCTCAAAAGGAAACATATCCCTTAGGTTTTGTACCTCTAAGTCTTCCCAAAAAAATTCTTTCTTAACCCTGTGGTAAGTTTTTAAAAATCCTGAGTGCCCTCCTAAGGGAGAAGTGTGCAATTCCATAAGATTCTTTTGTTTTAGCTGGGAATTCTTACAGAGGTATAAGCGATCTTTGTACCATAACGAATCATTTTGCCAGCTAAATGTATCTGACATACTGGAATCTTGTTGTAACTTTCGAATAAGTGCCCACACTTCTTTGTCATTCTTCCATTCCTCCCTTGCTTCATTTATCCAATCTGGTTGGATAATAGAAATGGCACACAACAATGCTTCCACATCCTCATCCTTTCTTGAGAGTGCATCTGCCACCACATTTTGCTTCCCTTTTTTGTAGATTATTTCAAAGTCATAACCCAACATCTTTGTGACCCACTTTTGTTGCTCTGCAGAGGATAATATTTGTTCTAAAAAGTATTTAAGGCTATCATGATCCATTTTTACCTTGAATTGTCTTCCCATTTGGTGGGGTCGCCATTTCTTAAGTGCATGGAGTATTTCCAACATTTCCTTCTAATAAATAGCTTTGTGTAAAAACTTTCCCTTGACTGGACGACTTTCAAAAGCAATGGGTCTTTCATCTTGCATTAAAACAACACCAATTCCATTTCCTGAAGCATCACATTCCATAATAAAGGTTTTTGTGAAATCCGGTGTAGCTAAGACAGGTGCTTGGCACATTGCCTCTTTAAGATGTTCGAAGGCCTTTGTTGCTTCTAGAGTCCATGAAAATGCATCTTTCTTCAATATGTTGTTAGAGGTGCTGCTATTCTCCCATAATTCTTAACAAACTTGCGATAATACCCTGTCAACCAAGAAATCCTCGCAGATGCTTTATGGATGTGGGAAATCTCCATTCCTTAATGGCTTTAATTTTGCTAGGGTCTACCTTAACTCCTTCATGAGATACAATATGACCCAAATATTCCACCTCCTGGACTCCAAAGAAAAATTTGGATCTTTTGCATATAATTGTTTCTCCTCCAATAGTTGTAGCACCCTGTCAACATGTTCAACATGATCCTTCCAAGACTTGTTGTAGATTAGTATATCATCAAAAAATCTAACACAAATTTTCTAAGGAAGGGGTTGAAAATGGAATTCATCAAACCTTGAAATGTAGAAGGTGCATTGGTAAGGCCAAAAGGCATGACCAAAAATTCATAATGACCCTCATGAGTTCTAAATGTTGTTTTCAGAATGTCTTTCCAGTTCTCATTCAATTTGATGATATCCTGAACGAAGATCCAATGGTGATGGTAAATTGGATCCCATGTAATTCATCCAGTAACGTCATCAATGACAAGGAATGGGAAACTTACTTTAAATAGATGAGCTTGTTGAGCTCCCTATATCCGAACACATGTGCATGATCCACCTTCTGTGTGCAACATTATCCAATACTACTGGAGCAGATAAATAACTTTGACAGTTGAACTATCAGCCTCAAAGCATCTTCTGCAACCAACATTCAATTTGACTCTTTTGGCCTAAGATATCTGTATCGACCTGATGTTTGAGGCAACAACTTCCTGGAAAAAAACCAAGATGAATAAGCATGAATCATGAATCACGAATGAGTTTTTGGGAGACCTGGGGAATCACAAATACCTTGGAAGATTGTACCGAGACTTTTTGAGATCTAGAGAAATATCAGATTCCGATGTGGAAACATCTAAGTGAAATAATGTTGCAATGAACACCTTTTGGGGTTCCTTTTTTACAAGCTTTGTCATAACCGTTAGAGTTGATATCTTTCCTAGTTTCCCTGCAATACCCCTAATTCAACTTTCTTTTTCGGTCCGCATAAATTTCCATGAAAAGTTCCTTTGAAAAGATTAAAAGATATTGTACCCAAGGATTTGTAAGCCATTGGACTCCTAGTAAACATCAAGCACTCCTTGGAATGGAAAGGCATTGGCTATCATCATATTCTCCCCTGGATACTTGATATTATGGCACTTTCTAGAGAAATTTATTGTTCCTCCATTTGCAATCATCACTTGACACTCTGGTGCTGGATATAGAAGCAATTCAATTCTTTTGCTACCTTACAATGAATAAAATTGTGGGTGCTTCCTGAATCAATCAACACTATTACCTTTTTCTTCTTGATTTGTCCTTCTATCTTGATGGTTGAGGAGTGGTAATTCCAGCCAATGCATTACAATATATGGTCGGATTCATTTATTCTTTATCTAGGCTTTGTTCCTGGAGTATATCCTCTTCTTTTGACATTTCTTGCTCCTTTTCTTCTTCCTCTTCA